>BQNB010004262.1:41608-85481 GCA_026074375.1 Tanacetum coccineum
TTACTCAGTTTTTAAGTTTTTAAAATTTAAAAAAGTGTGTGTAAACTATTTATAAGCAGTATAGATATACATATGTACTTGTCCAATTTAATATTGGAGACTATGTTCAACTTGAGTGTATGGAAGGTAATGAAAATCTTAGAAACTATCTTTGCATTTGCTTTTTGTTTTGTTTGAAAAATGATGTGTAATATACTGAAATGTAGTCTAATGAGGTCATTATAGCCTAAATTTCAAAAACTTTTATGGCCTTTACGGGTACATTGGTTTCAAGCGTCTCTCGGATAGGACTTATATGCTACCACAAAACCCTTTCACTTAAATATCATCCCAAAACGGAAGACATTAGCCTTTTCTTATATAATACACATTTTTAATGCTTATGTTTTTGTTGAGTGTACTCGTAGTATATAGATTCTAAAACTTGATTTATTTGATATATCTTGAGACCGTTAGTGAGGTTGCATTCGTGTGATTAGTATTTGTTAAATGATTAAAAGCATTAAGGTTAATCATGGTTGGGGAGATTCTCACATAGTTAGATTAATCGCAATGAAAAAACTACCAAATTTGATGATAAATTTAGTAAGGTATTATAACTCAAATGAGCCGTTATATGGAATGTTTATTTTCGGTTTTGTCACTTTTGGCACGCGACGCGCATAAAATATTTTGCGCCATAATTGTTTGCATTACTTAATTGGGTTTTAACATAATAACTTGAGTATTCTGCACGCTTTAGCATTTAAGATAACACTCTAAACCTCAAATTTGCGCGGCACGTGATTTTTTGAACCTAAACAAAATAAGAAATGGACACGTAGTATTTGATGCGCAAGACATCATTTGACACGCCGAATGATATCTCTGCGAGCCAGATTTAATAAACAAACCAATACAATAATGACACGTGTATTTGGTCGCTCTAGATCATCTTTGCGCGTCAAACCTTAGTGTGTTGGATATGTGTTTCTCTTGAAAATTTTTACTTATCTTGACACGTGTAGCATTGTGGTGGTATGTTTGGTGCGCTCCAGACTAATAGAGTGTCGTACACCAAAATAAGCAAAAACGTAATGACGTATGATTTGGGAAACAATAAACCGAATTTGTATTATGGCCGTATTTCTAATTTTTTTAATAGCATGTCCTTGTTATAAGCACATTTAAAGAAATTAAAAAAAATCACGTGTCGCGCACGTGAGATCGCTCAAACTTCTCAACAAACTCTCAACCAACTTTCCCGCCTTTTTTTCATTTTCTCTTTCACTATAAATATTTGTCATTCTCATTTGTTCATTTCATGTCTAGTTTGATTCTTACTTTCTCTCTGTAACCGTTTAATACATTCATGATCAATAACAAATCTTTTTAATCATCTTTGCCTCGAATTTACCAATTATTTGTGAATTCCAGTGAGTTGATTGGCTAATTCTGGTTAACTTTTAGTAATCCAATTAGCATGTTCCATTTGGTCTCATAGAATCATCCTGCTACCTACCATCATTGTAATCGTTTTCTGCTAGAATTATGTTAGAACAACGCTTTTTCTATTACACCATCATAATTAATCCATTGACTTTTGGTCAAACCATCGTACAACCAACAACTCCGTTCATTCTAGACCAACTGTCTAATCGCAAATACATCATCAGTCTTATTCGTTCCGTTTTCACTTTACCAATACGTTAGTTAGGACTATACGGTGGAACAGTAGTTAGTTACTCTGTGTGGTGTGAACAGTGGTTCTAAAAACAGTCTGTAATAAGAAATCATGGTGGGAACAAGAATTACATCATTAGAGCCTCATATTGATGATGTAGTTAAGAATTGGGTGACTAAACATGTCAATCAAGTCTCTAATGGTATGAATGCACAATTTGAAAGAGTTGCCACCGGTCTGAATGATGTTATGACATAGCTACAGTTACCTGGTTACTGATGTGAATCGCTTGAAGGAAGGAAGAGGTGAAGGCACTAATAGATTTAGTAGGTTAGGTAAGTTGGAATTTCTAAAGTTTTTTAGAGATGATGTTTAAGGTTGGCTTTACAAAGTTAAGCTGTTTTTTGCAATTGATAATGTTCGTGAAGAAGATAAGGTCAAAATTACTTCCATTCATTTATATGATAGGGCTTGGCTTGGCACTTGTAATTCAACAAGATTCAAGGAGAAAATGTGATCTAGACTGTGTATCAAGAGGCAATTTTGAAAAGGTTTGGGACATTTAATGAGGATCCAATGGCAGAACTTAAGAACCTCATGTATGGCACTAATATGAAAGATTATCAAAGTTAGTTTGAACAATTGCTCACTCAAGTTGACATTGCTGTATCCTAATCTGTTAGCTTGTTTATTGTTAGATTGCCTACTAACATTGAGATGACTGTAAGGATGTTTAGGCCTAAGACATTAGCTGATGCTTTCAGTTTAGCTAAATTTTTTTTTGGGTAAAAGGTTTCCCCGGTAAATTGTATTACACAAAAAAATGTTTTAGTACAAAAGGTGTAGGTGAAGTCCTACAACCCAGTCCGTTACATGGGAAAAAACAAGAACGCACCAGTGTGTAAAAACAAAAAAACGACATAAGATTGACAAGCCAATCTCATGAACACCACGCACCTAAAGTGCTACAAACCAAACCACAACATAAGAAAGACAAGCCAATCTTATGGGAAACAAACAAACACAAAGCTATTTCCTAACACGACCCTTAAGCCGGATATTAAATTGATCACCAAACTTGTCAAATTTAGGAAATAGAACTTCGTCCACTTCATCAACGGACTCGAAATCTTCATCCCACTTAGATGATTTATACATGTTATCCGTAGCATGTCTCACATCTTGTTCCTCCTCCCGAGTACCCATTGAGCTAAATACTCTACAATTATCCCCTACGTCAACATTATTTAAAATTTCAAATGAATTTGAGGTAGATGTGTCATTTGAAACAGCTCCCCTCTTATTAGTAGCATATTTAGTAACGGGATGATAGAAACTTAGCTTCGGATTAGTAAACCAAACACCACTAACAGGTCTTGTTTTATGCTGATTATTATCAACCTTCTTACCATTATTTTTCCTCTTTGACACTTTTGTAAACCCATCACATTGATTTTCCATAGGGGGAACAAGCGTTTCAGGTTTTCTAACAATCTTAGGACACATGTCATTAGGATGGACAAAGATTTTGCAATCTGCGCACCTCAGGGGCTGCCATTCATGTTCTACCTTAATAACTTCCTTTGTATAGCCAATACCATCCTCATTATGAACAACCATAATCACCTCCCTTTTCAATTCAGAATCCGAGCAAATCTCAACAAGGGCATGGGCGAAACCAATACGACCCCATGATTCCTCACACATTGAGTATGTAAACGCATCCATCATTAATGGTTTCCCAATATGTGAAGCAATCAAACTAAGCCCATCCTCCGAATATGCAACTAAAGGAACTTTGTGCATGTTAACCCAAACAGGTACTTTAGTAACCTTGTCTTTTGTTAAAGGCAGATTAAGAGTCCATTTCTTAAGAATTAAAGGGGTATTATGAATCATCCATGGACCCCATTCAAGTACTTGTTCCATCCCCGTCTTAGCAACAAATTTGAATATAAAAACACCATCATCATTCCTCATTAGTTTTTGAAACCCAAATTTGCCCTATGTGTTACTAACATAATTTTGAACAACTGGAAAAGCTAGACTTTTACCAATGAAATATCCCACAAGTGAATTCTTATACTTGTTTTTAACCTAGTCAATAGCAAACCGTGGAAGCACCGTATCAAAGTTTTCCATTTTTTCCTCGATAACAAAATACCTAAAGTTTACCTTATTGTGCAAACCATCAGTGCTAAGACATTTTCAAACGATACGGGTCTTGTAGGATAGACATCAGCCATCACGACCCTATTACTTCGACACCCATGAGCGTGTACATCAGTAGCATTGTAGGGCATAGCTTTGTCTTGAACATATTGTAAACCATTTGCATCAGGCCCTATAGGGTGAGTACTAGCAATATAAGTTTTTTTGCTACCACCCACAACAATTGTAACGGTATGATCAGTAGCATCAGAGCTTCCACTTACAATATTCGCCTCGTTATCCATCTTGTCCTTCCCACCATTACCTCCAGCAGTTGTACCATTACCAGAAGCAAAATCTTCGTTTCCCTCATCACTTCCTACAGCATTAATACCCTGACCACCCTTTGCGTGTCTCACGTCATCACTACCCTTCTGATTTAGCATGACCAGTACCACATCAAAACCTCCCGGTGCTTGGCACAATACCTTCAATACTTGATGAGTTATGGCATGAACAACACACACACACACACACACACACACACACACAGTCCATCATCACCACCAAGCTTGGAGTTTAATGTTAGCACATGGACCCCACGTCCTTTCATCAACACCATCAACATGCCCAGCAGCTTTAAAATAGGAGACGCAAGAGTTAGTTTCAACGTGCCAAACAATATTAGTCGGCTTTCAATATGGACAACTTGCAACTTTCCTTTTAGCCTCACTTGTACCAACGATGCTAACACTTTTAGTAGTATCATTCGACCTTGACCTTGATGAAACATTAGAGTCAAGTTTAGACCCACACGGCTGGTTACATGTAACATAATCAACAGTCACACCTACACCCATATTTTTGACCTGGGACGAACCCTTTGGCATTTTCAAGATCGACTTTAGAGGTCGACCATCACTAAGCTTAACCCTAGCAGCATCACTTTTTCCCACAAACCTTGTTTTCTCCATACTCTCAATTAACCCCACAGCTAATAATAAAATACACAAATACCAAAAATTAACCAAAACAATGATCAGGCTGAACAATGAAAGAAAACCCTAAAACATAAGGTTCAGCGCAGTCAACAAGCCCTGACCATTGTCCATCATTATGAATACACAATCAGTAGTAATGATCGGATAACACGCACAATACAAGAAAACACCAGCCAATATAAACGAAACCCTAAAGAGAAAATAAACCGCAAAGCAAGCCCTAGATGAGGCACGATCAAAAAATCAGTCGCAGAGATTAGATCGAAAGATGTAACAAATGTAATGTGATTAAGATCAATACAACATAAGGAAAAGATTCAATGATCAGATGTAGATAATCAGATGTAGATAAGATTAGGGTTTCGCCCGCATAAAGGGTTATAAACCAGCAACCCAGAATTGTTAGTATAATGAAACCTAACAGATCAAATCCTAATAAATCTTGTAGGAAAGAAATAAATAGGATAATAAAATCAGGCTAGATAAGAAAGATCATAAAAAGGAAAAAAAGGATGCCAGCGAAACCCAAAAAGCGATTAAAGAAAAATCCTAAAAACAAGTCAAACCCTAACTATAAACTGGTAAATGATCCAAATAAAGAGAAGTTAAAAAAATAAAATCAAATATTTACATAGTAACCAATAACATAATCATTATAAGGATTAGTAACCCAAATTTATAGCAGCGATTGAATCAATTAAGAGTTAGGGTTTTGAAAAAAAATCGCCATCCAAGAGAGAGAGAAACTAGGCTTTTTTTTGAACAATTTAGCTAATTTTCAAGAGGCTAGTGATCGATTCTGATTATACCTTTAATAACAAAGTATAGAAAATTCCAAAACTACCTTTGAGGACAAAGGTAGTAGGAAAAATCTTACAAAAATACTACACGTTTTAACCGGTAAGTGATTACCGGGTTGTTTTCCCAAAGATTTATGAAATTGAGACCACGTTTGTTATTTGGACAATGATTTGAATTGGTTCGAAGATGATTTGTTTTCTAAAATCCTAAAAGAGAGCAAATAAAGGAACAATTAAACCTAACTACAAGAAATCAATACGGGAAAGTAAATTTTAACTAAAAACGCAAATTGGGAATCCCAAACGAGACCAAAAAACCTTAAATTATTAAAATTAATCCTAAAATGATATTTTTGGTTTTTATAAGACTTAATTGACTAAAAAGCTAAAACAAAGAAAACTAGACTAAAAACGAAGGTGTTTTAAGCTAAAAGTTACTAAAAATATGAACGGGATTCAATCCCGTTATTTAAAAAGACAAGATTTTGCAATTTTAACCCTACGATCGCAAATCTAATTTTCATAGGTCCTAAATGTTAAAAGAAAATTTTCTAAAAAAGAATTATATTTTTTTGACTTTTTTATAATTTTTTATGAATTAAAAACGATTTTAACAAAATTAAATGTTTAAAAATACTATACTATTTAATAAAAATCTAAAAAAATAGCAAAAGTAGCTTGAATAATGAGGAATCTAGGAAAAATAAGCTTGGAAACTCAACTTATTAAATAAGCTGTCAAATAAGCCTAAAACGCCTAATAAGCTAAATAATGCAAAATGTGTATAAAAGATTAATATTGCAAAGTAAGAATGAAAAAGTCCCCAAGGCACGTTGGTAAGGGTGTGTGTGTTGAGGCTTTAAAAAGGTTGAGGGTGTTGAGGTCGGGGGTTCGAGCCTTGCTCACCCCCGACTTCCATCTTCCCTTTTTTTTGCAAAAAACTTTAAAAAGCAAATTTATTAAACAGCTTATAATAAGCTTCTTTTGTAAAAACAACTTTTTTTCAAAATAAAAAATAAGCTGAAAAACAGCTTATAGAACAAACAGAATTGTCTTAAAAGAATTTTGGGCTTTTTCACTAAATGACTTAAACTAGAAAAAACTAAATAAGCTTAAACTTAAACTATAAAAGCTACCTACACCCTACCACTAACCTATTAAGCAAAAACAAAAGCCATAAGCTGAAAAACTTCAAATAAGCACTTAAGCTAAAACTACAATCCAAACAGACCAAACAACATCTTTAAGCTTATTTTTAAGCCCACAAACAGATCCTTATGATAATCTAGCCTATATCACTTTAAACCTTGGCCAAAAAGCTATATGAAACAGCTTTTTCAAAACATTTTGAAATTCAATTACTCAATGAAAAAGTGGCTTGAAAACAGCTTATTGTACTCAGCATATGCTGAGTAAACTTTTGTTTTGAAATTCTAAATTTTGAGCTTAAAAACAGATAACAAGATGAACTTTTGAGAACAAATTAAACTAAAACCATTTGACAATGACCTACAAGCTACTTGCAAACAAAATTTCAAAACCTAACTCTAAAAATTACCTTCTGATTTTTGAGATTGAAAAAGGTATTTTGTTCTGTTTACCTATCTGATGCAGTGAGCACACAAAGCTACCAAAGCTTTAAACCAACAAATGCAGGATTAAGACTTTGACTCTACTACTTTTAAAACACTAAAACTAAGTAAACTAGAGCAAAAACTACAACTAAACTAAACTTGAGCTTAATATGCAAATGAATCTGAGCTATTTTGCCAGATTCAAGATATTAACAGGCAAACTTAGGAAAACATGATTAAGCCTATCTAATCTCTTTAAATCCTATCTAAATATGATCTTCAAATTCAGTTTTAAGAGTCAAAGGTGTCACAAGCAGTACTAACTCTCAGTTAGTACTGTTGTGCCAAACACTCCCTTAAAAATACTCAAATCCATTTAAGCTTATGAGATTCAAAATTAAAGCTTAATTCCTTAAGACCAGATAGTGACAAGCTATAAATGGACCTACTGAACAGATTTAAGCAAACAGTTAAACTAGATAATAAGCTATTTAAACTATACTAGTTATTTTTTTTTACTTATATTAAGACAGAAATATGCAAACTAGATTTTAAGCTATCTATTAAGCACAAATTGAATCTAACAACTACAACAAGCATGAGTGAACTATATTAACAGAAATAAGCAGATAATTAAGCAGAATAAGCAATCAATAAGCAAAATAAGAAATTATGCAGAAATAAGCTAGAAAATTAAAGACAGAAAGATTAAATGAAATTTAAAGGGAAGTGTACCTCACACCTCAGCTAAACAGAGGTGTTTGCTTCTTAAAAGAGCTTAAACAAACAGCATAAGCTTATAGCTTAAGCTTATTACCAATCCCTAATCTAATCCTAAAGCTTGACCCTCAAGCACTATTACCCACTTGGATTCTATAAGCAGCCATCCAATTCCATTTAGAATCCAAGTAACTGAGCTTATAGTAGCTTATGAATAGTTTGAGAGCTTATGGAACAGTTTCAGAGCTTATTTAACCATTAGTTTTGCATAAAAGTAAACATATGAAAGACAAATGATTAATAAGTAAACTTAAATTTTTTATTAATAGGTAAACTGAGTACAAAGGTGAAATAGAAATTACAATAACTTGGAAAAACAAAATAAGCTAATACGATTACATAAGCTGAAATAAAAACTAAACTATAAGCTACTAAAAACTAAAAGAAAAGATAATATGTGAGTGTGGCAGCCTTATATTTATAGTTGTTGAGTGAAGCTTCTAGGTTCCCAAGTTTATTAGACGCTCCAAATGATCCTGGCCCTTCTTTGCTTCCAATCATTAGTTTTCCTCTTTTCACCGTTGGATCAATATGTGATCACACGGATTACCAGCGTGGCAATTCGTGTGTCAGAGCTTTGTGCTTCTTTTTGCCTGTTTTTAGTGTAAAAATCCATTTCTGAGTGTGTTAGTTTGGATCCAACGTGTCATTCCTTTGATCCCTCTTGACCAATCATAGCTGAGATGTGACGTTTGAGCTTGATAACTTGTTGCTTAGCACTCGAATCTTTCAGCCACGTCATTAATTGGAATTTACCCTTTGTTTTTGATGGGGTAATTGTTGAGGAAGATAATGAATAGTAAAAAATGGAATTTCCCGCGCCTGCTTCTTTTCTTTTTATAACTGAGTGGGTTTGACTTGGGCCTGGTGTAAAGGATTGGGCCACGGGTTGGTTAAATGGTTTATAGTTATAAGAGATAACAATCGTTATCTATTTAATAAAAAGGAGATAACGGTGTTTGGGTTTAGGGACTTTTGATGAAAATGAGTTAACAATAAGGGCATTTTGGGGATTTTGTCTTTTGTGAGTTGACCAATGGTTGACCAAGAGTTGACTTTTGATGTCCTTTTGCTAGAAACTTCCGGTTCTTGTGCACTCTATCCGTTCCTGTGTCCATGTTTGTCCGGTTTTGACCGTTTTCTTGTGATTTTTTGCATTATCCGTACCTACACATCACAAATGACAAAACAAGCAATATACAAGCATAATTTGCACAATTTGTTTATTTTTAGGGCCATTTTTGGTATAGAAATGATATGTGATTTCTCAAATATCAAAATTCCCCAAACTAAGTGATTGCCGTGTCCTCACGCAATGTTATATGCCCTAAAACCAAATACCTCAAAACTTCCCCAAACTAAATCTTTGGAAAGTAGCAAAGACTTTGTAGGGAGAGTTAAGAAATCACAAGCTTTAAAACACCCTATTTTCCTATTTTTCAAATCTTTTTTCATTTTTATGAATTTTTTTATATATAAAACTACCTAGAATATTCTGACCTTTGTTATTTCCATAACCTTTAAGGATCATAGAACTAAATGCATTTCGATCCGAAAATGCCCCAAAGATGATAAATTCATCATCCACGACTTTTCACTAGCTCCAAACCAAGCTTAAAACGAAATCACCGCTAAATATCAGTTAAAATGCTAACACTACTCATATTTGCAACTCGTGAACTTTTTACTCCTGACAATTATTATATCTTAGGTGAATGTGCTATTTTGAATTTCAACCATGGATCAACGTTTTGCAAAATACTATGCTTCACGTTCCACCCGAGAATAATGAGTTTGAAGGCGAGACCATCCCACGTAGCGACTTTCGTCTCGGCACATCCCAACCTTGCGGCTAAGTGACCAGGCTTTTGACACCCCACAGAGACTAGTATCGGGACTCACGGATCTTAGGTTTCAAAAACTCCCAGGTTTCCCGTATATACATAGCTTAGCATAGAATAGTCAAAGTTCAAAAGCATATTTAAATTTAACAAAAAGAGATCTATTTATTAATTCACACTTAATATTAAATATAACATTTATGCAATTGTAACCCTCGACCTTTTAGAAGGCTGCAACATCGGTTGTGAGCCGGCAATATGCAGCAAACTTTTATCAGTCTCGGATTTTTATTCTTACTATGGGCTTTCTTTAGAAGACTACCACATCGGTTGTGAGCCGACAAGAGGTAGTAAACTTTTATCAGCCCACAATTTTTATTATTATATATTTTTTATTTTTTCATTATTTCATTCAATTTTTTTATATATTACTTTATATAGAGAAGACTTCTTTTTGAAAAATTCAAGTATAAGTTTGAACTAAGACTAAAATTTTTGCTATATACTACATAAAAATTGTTGATTTAAGTTTAATCTCCAAAAATAGCACGTATTATTAATCTGGTTAAGAGCTTATGGGAGAAAAAGCCACAAATTACATACATGAGCTCTTAAGATTTCCAAATAATCCTTGTCTAGCATCCAACGCATACTTAACTCTATCATTTTTCGTTCTTCGCGAAAATCCGCGAATGCTTAGCCTAAAAGTTAAGGAACAAGCTAGAGCTCAACACGCTCGATCGAGTCACAATTTATTCTTATTATACCAGCAGGAAAGTCAAAATTATGACAAAACACTTATTTATTTTTAAATTTTTTTAATTTTTTATGGAAAAACAGAGTACGTGAGAACAATGGCTGCAGGCATAATCAAATCGATAGATCCCCCCATACTAGATTTAAACATTGTCCTCAATGTTTTAAGAAGGGTCTCTACGTAAATCCTAAGCCGTTTATTAAGTATGCTTAAAGATAAACGTTAGTCGATAAGATTCTAGGATATCAGATTTCCCCAAACTAATGGCAAGCAAAGGCTAGGAAGCTCGAGTGGACTGGGACAAAACACCGAACACGAGAGTCTTCAGAAAATTTTGGTTCAATCCTACAAAAAATCACAAGCACAAACAACAAGAATCGGAAGAGTACAAGCCTCCTCACATCACAATAGAAATAAGAAAGAAAATAGAAGGATAAGCATGTGGTGCCTCCCACGAAGCGCTTGTTTAGGGTCACTAAGATTGACCCAATCCCCGAATTCATTTGTCCTTGAGGAAGGTTTGGAGATCTGGGACAACCAATTATGGTACGTCCCCTCCAAAGTAGTGCTTAATTCGATGACCGTTCACCTTGAAATTTGGCCCGGAGTTTTAAGATAACTCAACGGTGCCATATGGAAAGACTTGGGTAATGGTGAACGGTCCGGACCAACGGGATTTTAATTTGCCCGAGAACATCTTCAATCTAGAGTTAAAGAGGAGAACTTGATCACCGACGTTGAAAACGCGGTTTTTGATCTTTGAGTCATGGATCCTCTTTGTTTTCTCTTTATAGATCAAAGAGTTCTCATAGGCATGATCACGAAGTTTATTTAATTCATTGAGTTGAAATTTACGATAATCACCCACGGTCTTAAGGTCAAAGTTTGCATGCTTTAAGACCTAGTAGGCTTTATGCTCGAGTTCGATCGGTAGATGACATGCCTTTCCGTACATGAGCTTGTATGAGGTACACCCAATGGGTGTTTTGTAAGCTGTACCAAAGGCCCAGAGTGCATCATCTAGTTTATCCCACCAAGAGGCACGATTTTCGCCCATGGTCCTTTCAAGAATTCGTTTCAAACCACAATTGGATACCTCAACTTGCCCACTTGTTTGTGGGTGATACGTTGTGGAGAGAAGGTGAGTAACTCCGTATTTAAGCATGACCTTTGCAAACTGGTCATTGCAAAAATGGGTTCCGCGATCACTTATGATAGCACGAGGGGCACCAAATCGGGCGAAGAGAGATTTAAGAAATTTGCAAACAACTCGGGCGTCGTTTGTGGGGAGCGCTTTTGCTTCAACCCATTTTGACAAATAGTCGACCGCCACGAGTATATATTTGTTCCCTCGTGAAGACGGGAACGGCCCCATGAAATCAATGCCCCACACGTCAAAGATTTCGCAAACTTGGATGGAATTTTGAGGCATTTCATCACGTTGCGAAATTTTTCCTTGACGCTAACAAGTGTCACATCGGGTGACCAAGTCATGGGCATCTTTGTAAATCGTGGGCCAATAAAATCCTGAGTCAAAAACTTTTTTGGCGGTGTAGTTGGCACCGTAATGTCCCCCGGTGGGTCCACTATGGCAAGCTGTGAGGATGTCAACAACTTCTTGGCCAGCAACACACCGCCGAATCATTTGATCCGCACATATTTTGAACAAATAGGGGTCGTCCTAAAAGTAGTGTTTAACATCCTTGAAAAACTTATTTTTATGTTGGGACAACATCCCTTTAACAATGAAATTCCCCGCGTGGTAATTTGCATAATCGACAAACCACGGGGTACTTGAGTCACTACGAGAAGTCACCATATTAAGTGTCTCGAGAGGAAACTTTTTATTTACCTCCTTTGGGTCGAGCACATTTTCATAAGGATTTTCTAATCGGGAAAGATGATCGGCCGCAAGATTCTCGGCTCCTTTTGTGTCAATTACGTTGAAATCAAACTCTTGAAAGAGGAGAACCCACCAGAGCAATCTCGCCTTGGAATTCTTTTTAGCAAAGAGATATTTTTGGGCGGAGTGATCCGTATACACTATGCTTTTGTTCAAGATGAGGTAAGATCGGAATTTTTCAAAGGCATACACCACGGCTAACATTTCTTTCTCCATCGTGGTGTAATGCGATTCCGCCTCGTTCATTGTTTTACTAGCATAGTGTATAGGCCTAAAGTGTTTTTCATGACGTTGCCCCAAGACTGCACCTATGGCAAAGTCGCTTGCATCACACATAAGCTCAAAGGGCAAGTCCTAGTCTAGAGCAATCAAGATTGAAGCTTCAGTAAGTTTTTTCTTTAACGTTTGAAAAGCTTGAATACAATCATCTGAGAAAATGAACGGAGTATTCTTCTCAAGAAGATGAGTCACTGGTCGGGAAATTTTGGAAAAATCCTTAATGAACCGTCGGTAGAAACCGGCATGACCGAGAAAACTCCGAACACCCTTGACGGTGGTGGGATGAGGTAACTTAGCAATCACATCGATTTTGGCTTTATCAATCTCAATCCCTTTTTTGGAAATCTTATGGCCAAGGACAATGCCTTCCTTTACCATAAAATGACTTTTTTCCTAATTTAGACAAAGATTGGTGTCTTCGCACCTTTGAAGCATCTTGTCTACACGAGAGAGACAATTTTCGAATGAATGCCCAAAGACCGAAAATTCGTCCATGAAGACTTCCATCATTTTTTCGATCATATCATGAAAGATAGCCATCATACACCTTTGGAACGTGCACGATGCAATGCATAAGCCAAAAGGCATGCGGCGAACATTCCGTAAGGACATGTGAATGTTATATTTTCTTGATCATGAGGGTCGATGGGAATTTGAAAGTAACCCGAGAAACCATCGAGAAAACAATAGTACTCGTTTCCTGCTAATCTCTCAAGCATTTGATCCATAAATGGTAGTGGAAAGTGGTCTTTACGGGTGGCTTCATTTAACTTTCCGTAGTCAATGCATACACGTCATCCCGTAACCAATCGAGTCAGGATCAATTCATTTTCATCATTTTCAACAACGGTAAAGCCACCCTTTTTTGGTACGCAATGTACGGGGCTTACCCAAGGACTATCCGAGATCGGGTAAATTAATCCAGCGTCAAGAAGTTTTTCAACCTCCTTTTTGATGACATCGTGGATTTTTGTGGTTTTTAGATTATCCGGTCTGTTGGTGTTGGACGACGATTTGTAGTCTCATTCATAAGATCTTGTGAGTATATAATTCCGGTTATTACCTTGTGTCGGAGAGTTTTCAAGCGATGGTTCGCTGGTAAATGTATTCAAAACCTTTATGAGATCGGCTTTTTCCTCGACACTCAAGTCTTTAGCAATTATGACGGGCAACTTGTCGTCACCTTCTAAAAATGCATATTCGAGATGAGGAGGTAAGTCCTTGAGTTCGACCTCGGGAGGTTCATCAATTGAAGATTTATCATTTTTAGCTTCACAAACTTTAAGTTCTTTTTGAATTTCAGGCAAATAATTTCCTTGAGTGGGAGGGGGTAATGATGGATCATCATTGAGAAATGCTTCAAGAAGAAGAATATCCCCCTCCGGGTCATAATAAGAGTGATCAACTTCTGGTGAAGTTGGATCATCTTCAAGAGCGAGGAAAGCGTCGACTTCCTCGAGAAAAAAATCACTATCCCCGAAGGGAGTGAGAGTCGGAGAAGAGGTAGAAACGATTGGGTTATAATAAAGAGTAGGATTGCCACTCACGATCACATCAGAGAAATCAAGAACTTCTTGAGAATGCTCCTCACAAGCCATTTCAATGACGTCGATTCAGTTCGCCGTCATATCATCATAATTAGAGGAGTATCTCGAACTTTGATCAAGATTGAATGTTATGGCTTCTTTTCCAACACGAAGAGTTAATTCTCCTTCGTAAACATCAATCAAAGCACGTCCGGTCTTTAAGAAAGATCTCTCGAGAATTAAAGGAACTTGGGGATTGGCATCAAAGTCTACGACTACAAAGTCGGCCAGAAATTGGAACTTTCCTACTTTTACGTAGACATCTTCGGCGATACCGATCGGTTGGGTGATCGAACGGTCCGTAAGTTCAAGAGTCATACAAGTAGGAGTGAGCTCCGGAAGAGATAGATTTTTCCACATGGATAATGGCATGAGATTAATGCTAGCGCAAAGGATTGGCAAGGCTAAGCACTCATCCATTCCGGGAAAATCACACGGGATTAGAAATTTGTTGGGGTCTCCAAGTTTTTGGGACAACTTTTTGAGGAGAACCGCCGAGCAATGCTCATTCAACGGAGTTCTAGCCATTTCACTTAATTTTTCTTTGTTTCCAATCAAACTCTTAAGTGTCGAAGTAAATTTAGGCATGAGAATTAAAGCATCCGCGAAGCTAATTTCGAAATATAAATCTTTAAAGATTTGGTAAAATTTCTCAATTTGATTGTTAGCTTTTTCGCGGATCTTTTGGTCATTAAGTCTAGACAGATATAGAATTGATGGTTTCGGGTTAGGCTTTAGAGTACTAACAGGAGCAACAACGGGCTTAGAACTTGGTACTTGAGTTTCAACTTAGTCAACCGGAGGTTGGACGTCTTTGGTACTTTCGTTATTAGTAGGAGACACCGTGTCCTTTATCACCTCGATTTCACGTTTCACTACTTTAGGAGGAGAAGAAGAAGTAGTAGGAATCGTGGGTCCTTGATAAGCAACACCGCTTCGGGTAGTAATACCTTCAAATTTCCTTAGGTTAGTATGGTATTACTAGGGAGTGTCCCTGGACCTGAAGTAGAAGCGGTATTAGAATTCACAAACTTGGTAAGCATGTTCGTTAAATTGGTCATTTGATTTTGCAAGTTTTGATTCTGATTTTGCATATTTCTCATCACTGCATCATTAGATTTGACATAGTTTTGAAAGTCATCCTTCGACACACCTTGTGTTTGCGGAGCAGGAGCTTGGTAAGGTGGAGCTTGGTGAACCGGGGGTTGATTAATCGAAGGTCGATAAATTTGGCTTTGGTTGTAATTATTCCCCCGGTTTTGGTTATTTCCTTGGTTTTGAACAGGAGGAAAACTGGGAGGTCGAATTTGATTAGCAATCGGGGCTCGGTAACCGGTATTTCCTTGATTGAAATTAGCTTCGGCGGCTTGGGAAACATATTCTTGAATATTGTTACGATAAACGTTGCCATCGGTGGCAGGACAATTTCAGTAAGAATGAGCACCACCGCAAGTAAGACAACTTTCCTCGACCGCTTTTACAGGAGCGGGAGCTTAGGATTTCTTATCGAGAAGTAAAGCTTTCACCATATCTTTAAGTTCGGCAACATCGGGAGAAATACCGGGGGTAGAACTACTCGCACTCACTTTGGCAACAACCGGTTTGTTACGTGAATTACAAACTTTGGATTTGCTCTCGATGATTCTTAGGAAATCACGAGGCATTTTATCCAAAAAGTTACCACCCGCGACGGAATTCAACGAATCTTGATCATTAGAGTTCAAAGCATTATAGAAAGTATCGAGTTGATGTAATTCTAAAAATCCATGATGTGGGCATGCCCGAAGAAGATCGTTGAATCGGTCCCATATGTAACACCCCTCTCTGATGAAAGGCATCACTTCATAATCATGGCGTCATATCAAAGCATAAAAGGCATAAAACATAGTTGAAAATAATTTGAAAGTACATTGGTCATATCGGTAAAAAAAAACGTAAATGGTTCATTGTGATAGAGTTTCAGAAAGTAGTTGTAATTCTATCTATGGCTTTTACCCAAAATAATAAGCTTCATGTCCTTTACAACTTTGCTTTTGAAAGTTTGTCAAAAAAAAAGAAGGATATAAGGGTGACCCGGGTGAGCAAGACTCGAACCCGGGTCTCTACCCTCAATACACCATTCTTTATAAAGCCCTCTTACCGCTGTGCCCTTGGGTCTTTTATGTAAGACCCTTGGGCACTGTATGAAATATTAAGGGTAAATTTTGAACCCTTAAAGCAAAAGCTGTTTCCAGCTTATTTCGAGCTTATTCATAAGCTCAATTGTGGGTTTCTTATTTTTCGTAGGACAGTGTTAGTATAAAGTAATTTTAGTAAATTTTTCAGAATTTTTAAAAATAGTTTAGTATTTTTTATAATTTAATTTAGTTAAAAGTTTTAAAAATTCATAAAAAATATAAAAATTATCAAAAAAATATTTTTCTTTTTTAGAAAATTTTCGTTAGTCATATACTACGTAGGAAAAATATAAAATCTTTCGTAGGGTTAATTTTGTAAACTTATTATTTTTTTTAAAGAACGGGTATCCCGGGTACGGATTTTGTCTGACTAGTTTTTCTGGGTCAAAACGACTTCCCGTTTTCCAGTCTAGTTCTTTTCATTCTTTCATTTATTTGTCCCCTAGAGTAGATTTAAGAAAGTAAAAATTTCTTTGTAGGGTTATTTTTGAAGATTTTAGGTTTTGACCCTTTGGTCGGATTTTCGTTCTCTCGTTTTCAGCTTAATTTCAAAATTTTTAGTTTTTTTCCTTAATCGTTTTTATTTGTTATTGTTTAACTTAGCTTCCCACACTCTCAAATCATTTATCCTCATTCAAACTCCAATCTTATCGACTGTATTCGATTCTCCTGCACAAGCAGCCTCGTTTGGGGATAAACGACCCGGGAACAAATTCTACACTACTCCCGTTTCATTATGATTATTGTAGTTTTTTAGATTATAAATATTATATTTTATTATAATAAAGTAATAGTTTTGAAATTTTTACTAAACAATACACCACGTGTCTAACATTTCTTTCTCCGTCGTGGTGTAATGCGATTTTGCCTCGTTCATTGTTTTACTAGCATAGTGTATAGGCCTAAAGTGTTTTTCATGACGTTGCCCCCAAACTTGCACCTATGGCAAAGTCCACATGCATGGCACATAAGCTCAAAGGGTAAGTCCAGTCTAGGGCAATCAAGATTGGAGCTTCGGTAAGTTTTTTCTTTAACGTTTCAAAAGCTTGAATACATTCATTGGAGAAGATGAACGGAGTATTCTTCTCAAGAAGATGAGTCATCGGTCGGGAAATTTTGAAAAATCCTTAATGAACCGTCGGTAGAAACCGGCATGACCGAGAAAACTCCGAACACCCTTGACGGTGGTGGGATGAGGTAACTAATGCAATCACATCAGAACTTTAGCATTAATCAAAACCCTCAATCCAATTTAAGGAAATCTTATGGCCAAGTGACAATGCCTTCCTTAACCATGAAATGACTCTTTCCCAATTAAGACAAAGATTGGTGTCTTCGCACCTTTTGAGCATCTTGTCTACACGAGAGGTAATTCCCGAATTAATTCCCAAAGACGAAAAGTCATCCACATCGAAGACACCATCATTTTTTGGATCATATCATGAAAGATAGCCATCATACACCTTTGGAACATACCCGGTGCATTGCATAAGCCAAAAGGCATGCGACGGTAGGCGAACGTTTCGTAAGGACACGTGAATGTTGTCTTTTCTTGATCATAAAGGTCAATGGGAATTTGAAAGTAACCCGAGAAACCATCAAGAAAACAATAGTACTCGTTTCCCGCTAATCTCTCGAGCATTTGATCCATAAACGGTAGTGGAAAGTGGTCTTTACGGGTGGCTTCATTTAACTTTCGGTAGTCAATGCATACACGCCATCCCATAACCAATCAAGTAGGAATTAACTCGTTTTCATCATTTTTAACAACGGTAAAGCCACCCTTTTTCGGTACGCAATGTACGCGGCTTACCCAAGGACTATCCGAGATCGGGTAAATTAATTCGGCGTCAAGAAGTTTTTCAACCTCCTTTTTGATGACATACGAGGATGTTATTGATTCACATCATCTTTGGTGTTGAACCACTGTTTGTAGTCTTATCTTTCCATAAAGAACTTGTTTTGAGTCAAAATTCGGTTTAAATACCCTTGATGTCAGGAGATTTCCCAAGCGATGGCTTCGCTTAATGTGACTTTAAAACCATTATCTGAGAGCGGTTTTTTTCCACTCGACAGCTCAAGTCCTTTAGCAATATCAGAACGAGCAACTTGTTTTCGTCACCAAAAATGCATATTCGAGATGAGGAGGTAAGTCCTTGAGTTCGACCTCGGGAGGTTCATCAATTGAAGATTTATCATGTTTAGCTTCACAAACTTTAAGTTCTTTTCGAATTTCGGGCAAATAATTTCCTTGAGTGGGAGGGAGTAATGATGGATCATCATTGAGAAATGATTCAAAAAGAAGAATGTCCCCCTCTGGGTCATAATAAGAGTCAATCAACTTCTGTTGAAGTTGGGATCATCTTCAAAGCGAGTAAAGCATCGACTTCCTCGCGAAGAAACATCAACTATCCCCGAAGGAGTGAGAGTCGGAGGGAAAAAAAAAAAAGAGGTAGAACGAACGTGTCATAATAAGGAGTGGGATTGCCCACTCGCGATCACATAAATCGGTAGAAAACTGAGAACACTTCTTGAGGAATACTCCTCACAAGCCATATTCAATACGTCGATTTGGTTTCGTCATAATCATCGTACTAGAGGAGTATCCCGAAGTTGTAATCAAGATTGAATGTTATGGCTTCTTTTCCAACACGAAGAGTTAATTCTCCTTCAAAACATCAAATCACTCAATAGCCAACGTCCGCTTTTTAAGACGGATTTCCCAAGAATTAAATGTGGGACTCACACAATCGGCATCAAATCTACCGACTACAAATTCACCGAGAATTGGAAACTTTCCCTACTTTTAACGTCTACATCTTAGGCGATACTGATCGGATTTGTGTAATTCGAATGTCCCGCAAGTTCAAGTTCATACAGTAGGAAGTAGCTCCGAAGATAAAGCATTTTTTCCCCACACGGATAATGGCATGAGATTTATGCTAGCGCCAAGGTCGGCCAAGGCTAAGCACTCATCCATTCCGGGAAAATCACACGGTATGAGAAATTTGCTGGGGTCTCTAAGTTTTTCGGGTAATTTGTTGAGGATAACCGCCGAACATTGCTCATTCAACGGTGTTCTAGCCATTTCACTTAATTTTTCTTTGTTTCCAATTAAAGTTTTAAGAGTCGAGGCAAATTTTGGCATAAGAATCAAAAGTCATCCTGTGAGGCTAATTCGAAAGCTCAAATCTTTAAGATTTTGTAGAATATCTCCATTTGGTTGATAGCTTTTTCACGGGCCCTTTCCATCATTACGCCTGAAGGATGAAGCCATTGACAATTTGCGGGTTTAAGGCATTAGAGAAATAACGGAGCAACAACCGGGCACAGAATTTGGTACATGAGAGGTTGAACTTGGACAACCGAGGTTGGACGTCTTTGTACTATTCGTTATTAGTAGAGGCACCATCTCCTTTTGTCACCACGGTTTCACATTTCACAACTTTAAGGAAGAAATAAGAAGTATGTATGAATCTTGAGTCCTTGATAAGCAACACAGCTTCGGGTGGTAATACCCTTCAAGTCTACCTTCGGGTTATGTATTGTAATTACTATGACGATGTGTCCACTGAACCTGAGGTAAGAAGCGGTATAGGAATTCATGAACTTGGTATGGCAAATCGGTTAAATTGTCAATTGAATTTGCATGTTTTGGGTTTGGGTTTGCATATTTTCTCCATAACCACCGCATCATTAGGCTTAGATGTAGTTTTGAACAATCATCCTTCACACACCTCGTGTTATTGCGAAGCCGGAGCTTAGTAAGGTGGAGCTTGGGGAACCGGGGGGTCGATAAATTTGGCCTTGGTTGTAATTATTCCCCCGGTTTTGGTTGTAACGGTTTTGGTTATTTCCTTGATTTTGTTGAACGGGAGGAAAACCGAGAGGTCGAATTTGATTAGCAATCGGGGCTCGGTAACTGGTATTTCCTTGATTGAAATTAGTTGCGGCGGCTTCGAAAACATATTCTTGAATATTGTCACGATAAACGTTGCCATCGGTGGTGGGACAATTTTGGTAAGAATGAGCACCACCACAAGTAACATAACTTTCCTAGACCGCTTTTACGGGAACATGAGTTTGAGTTTGATTTTTCTTATCAAGAAGTAAAGCTTTCACCATATCTTTAAGTTCGGAAACATCGGGAGAAATACCAGGGGTGGAAGAGCTCGAACTCACTTTGGCAACAACCGGTTTGTTACGTGAATTACGAACTTTGGATTTGCTCTCAATGATTCTTAGGCAATCACGGGGCATTTTATCCAAAAAGTTACCACCCGCGGCGGAATTCAACGAATCTTGATCATTAGAGTTCAAACAATTATAGAAAATTAGCAAGTTGGAAAATGTAACTCCGAAATCCATGCTTGGGCATGCCAAAAGAAGATCATTGAATCGGTCCCATGCCTCGTAAAAAGTTTCATCAAATCGTTGTTGAAATCTCGTGATTTCATTTTGAAGATTTGTTGTTTTAGAAGGAGGGAAGAATTTGTTGATGAATTTTGAAACAAGATCATCCCATGTGAGAATCGATCGAGGGGGTTCTTTTTCAAGCCAAATCCGGGCGGCACCCTCGAGGGAAAATGGGAAAAGCATAAGCTTTACCGACGTACTCGGGACGTTCGGGAACTTCATCGTAGAAAAGTGATCTTGTTGAAATAACAGATTGAGCATGAGTGTACTTCTTTGTCATGTCCGAAAAATTGTTTTTTTTGAACGAGGGTAAGCAATCCGTGCTTAAGCTCAAAGTTGTCTGCGGTGATTTCGGGCACAACGATGGCATCCTCGTAACCCACGGTGGGTGCTTCGAGCAATTGAGCCATAGTACGATTATCGTCCATCGTAACTACGGGAGGAGCTTGATTTTCAATAGGTTCCACAAGATTAAATGGTTCAACAAAAGTCGGGTTGACTTGTTGTTGTTGACGGTTAGAATTACGAGATTGAGAACGAGTGCGCATGCACTAAAATGTAAAAAGAAAATTTATACTAATTTTTTTCTCTTTTTTTTTATTTTTTTTTTGGTTTTTCAACAATGTATTCACAATAAATTTTAATAACGGACAATGAGATAAGACACTTAAACCTAATAATCAAAGCTTCACTGTAGCTCTCTAAAAGAAAAACGCACAAAGGAGTTTGTTTAACTTTAAAAGGTTAGTCGTACGTCGCAAGTGACACAAAAGGCAAGTTTTTGATCTTTGGTTTGGGAACTTATTAATGGATAATACTTCAGTTGAAAGTATTATAATACTTCAGTTGAAAGTATTATATGTTGGTGTTCTTTTACCAACTTGATAATTTTTTTTATTTTTTTTTATGGACAATGTTTTTAATTTATTTTTTTGATTTTTTTATATTATATATATACTAATAAAAGAAATGGAAAATATTTTTGTATATATTTTTTATGAAAATAAACAAAATAACTTCACACGGAAGGATCTTCAAACACAAATTGTCAAACGGCTTCAACAATCGTAAACAATCCTCCCCGGCAGCGGCGCTAAAAACTGATCGTAATTGACTATACCCTTTAAAATATAAATATAAATATAAATATAAAATATACTTATAAATATTAAAAAATAAGGATAAGAATAAAAAAAATCTCAATTGTAGTAAACTGGGAGTATGATTACCGGTCCGTTATAACACCAACGAGGATTGCAATTGAACAGTCGATCGTCGTGTATTGAGATCGATGCTTGAAATGGAACCAAAATAATTGAATTGGTTATCTAAAACTACGGAAAAATTAAGGCAAAACATAAAAACAATTATGGTAAGACAAATTGTAACTAAAAACGCAAAACGGGAATCCTAAACGGGACCTAAAAACCATAAATAATCAAAATTAAGTCCTAAAAATGAATTTTTTGTTTTTATACGTCCTTATTGATAAAAAAGGAGGAAAGAGAAAAGAAGGGGGTAAAGAAAAAGAAGGATAGGCAAGTGAAAAAAAAAAGGCCCGAAGAATGAAAAAAGAAAGGACAAAAGGCGAAGATGTGGGAAAAGACCCCTCCACGCTATTCTTCCCCGTCATAAATGCTCCCCCTCTCCCCTTCCCCCCTTCGGCTATCCCCCTTCCCCCCGCTGTGCTCCCCTTCACCCTATTCTCCCTAATTCCGCTCCCCTTTTCCTGCATCACCTATCCTACCTCCTACCCTTCCCCTTTACCACTCGCCCCCTACCCCACGCCCCCCCCCTGTGGCCCACCCAAACCTACACCACCTCACCCCCCCCGCCCTTGCATCCCAACCCGAACAAACCCCCACCCCCAAAAAGCCCAAAATCCATCCCTAACTAAAGCAAATATAATACTATTCTACGGTACCAAACAGATACCAGACGAATTCACCAAAAAGAATACAAAACTGTTTAGCCATAAATATATACTATATAATACAGAATTAAAAAACGATTTTAAATGCAAATAAAATGATAAAAAAAACTAAACAACTTATTAAAAAAAATCAGAAAAAAATTAGCAAAAGTAGCTTGCACCATGTAGAAATCTACTAAAAACTAAGTTGGTTAAAACATTTATCAAATAACTGTTAAATAACCAAAAACACCATATAAACAAAAGAGCTCCAAACGTGTAAAATAATATATTTTATGCAAAACTAACTGAGAAAAGTCCCAATGGCGAGTTGTAAGAGGAGTGTGTTTGCAAAAACTTTGTTGAATTGGGGTAGAGGACAACCGGGTTCAGTCCTGCCACCATTGGCTTCCCCCAATTCGCCAAACTATTTTACCTTTAATTTTTTTAACAACTTTTTATACTACTCTACTTAAAAATAAGCAACTTTTGCAAAACAACTTTTTTTATAAACAAAAAATAAGCACACAATAAGCAGTTAAAGGGGACAGAATAAGCTTAACTTCACTGTCCCTTAAAAATGCTAACTGTTTGGCAAATTAAGCACTAATAAGCAAATGAAAACCTAAAATAAGCTAAGACAGATAAAAGGGCATATCTAAAAAGCACTTAAGAACAAAAATAAGCAACTACAATAAGCTAGAATGACATTTTAATCAAAAAGCTAGAAAACTTAGAAATTTTAAGCTAAATTGCAAATAAGCTAAAATAAGCTCTAAACTAAAGGAAAATAAGCTAAAGGGGACTTATACTAACCTAATAAGCAATACTAACCTAGAATAAGCAAATGCAATAAGCTAATAAGCCTAAATAAGCAAATTAGCTTTTTGGCCAAAACTGATAAGCTAAAAGGCCAAGAGGGACTTTTCTAGCTTAAAAATAAGCTAGCAAAAGGATCCTTATGGCTTAGTGGCTTATACCACTAAAAAATTGTCCAAAAAGCTACAATAAGCAACAATGAAAAAGCATTTTGAAATTCAGATAAGCACTTAAAAAGCTTCATGAAAAGGGTATCTCACACATATTCAACACTTAGACAGATTTTTGTAACTTTTGTAATCTTAACAAAACCACACTTTTGAGCTTAAAAATAAGCACCTAAACAGATCCTTATGAATATATAACCTACAAACAGATTAAATTTAGACCTCAAAGAACAAGAATCAATAATCAAAAAGCATTTTGAAACTCAGGATAAGCCACAAAAAGCATTTGAAAAAGCAATTTCTTAAATTTTTTAAACACTTAGCAAATTTTGACAGATTTGATAAAATACAAACCAAACAATGCAGGCTATAGAGCTTGATTCCAAACTTGATTTAACACATTCATAAACACAAAAACAACACAAAAAGCTCAATAAGAAAAAAACACAATCAAATAAGCAAATGCAATGGGTTATAAGCTAACAGTTTCAAACAATAAACTCTAAAAACCTTGAAAATGAGATTTAACACTTAAAAATCTAAACAAACTGATTTTTAGGACTAATTATAGATAAACTAAACTGACTCAAGTGTCAAAATGCAATCTTGACTCATTTTGACCCATTAAAACAGTTAAACCAAACACCCGTTTAAGTTTATGAAACCTTTTTAAAACTTAATTTAGAATGATTTAAGCCACAAACAACCAAGACTAGATGTTAAATAAGCTATATTATCAATATTAAGCAAAACTAAATAAAAAATAAGCAATCAAATAAGCTAAAACAGATTGTGCAATTATAAGCTAAAATAGACAGAAATTTAAGAAAACTTAAACTAATGACTTCTAAACTACAAGACAAGCATAATAAGCATTAAACATCATAAGCAAACACAAATAAGCAAATATAAGCAGGCAATAAGCACAAATAAGTAGTTGAATAGTAAATAAGCTATAAATGGAAAAATGAAACTTACAAAGGTCCAAGCTTTTTCTTATGAATTTCAAGACCCAAAACAACTTATCATAATCCTATAGCTTATCTACATAAGCACTAACCCATGGCCATCCAAAATACACCATGCTCCATGAGTTCTTCTTTATATTTTTTGGTATTTTTTAGATTTTTATGATTAAAACAGTAAATAAAAGTGATAAAATAGTAAATTAAGGTTTGATTCAAGAAACAAAAAGCTTAGTAAAGCTTTTAGGTGAGATCCATAAGCTGTTTCATAGCTTTTCAAAGGTTAACAGGTTATATAAAATGATCAAACACAGAAACTTAAAACACAAACCTCAAATTTTCATTAAAAAATTAAACTTTTACAAAGGAAAGGAAATACAAATAGCTTTAAAACTTAAATAAAAATTACATTAAAAGAGACTAAAAACTTAGAAAAAAAACGATCCTCACTACAAGGGTTAAGCCCTCTATTTATAGGCCGGATAGAAGGACCTAGACCCTTGGCTTGGTTTTCTTGTGTGAGAGGAAAAGTAGCTTCAATCTTGGCACTTTAAATCATCTTGTGCTTCTTTAAATCCATCACAACCCTTGGATGTGTCCACGCAATCATTCCCTTGGATTGCCAACGTGTCAAGGCCTAAAACATCATCCCTTGTATTCCTTTTAGCTTCTAGAATGTGGGTTTAACTGGGTTTAACCTTGGGGTAAGTGTAATAGTAAAAATAAAGGTGGGGCGGGAAATTTGGGACGATCTATAATGTTTTGATTGCAGGGTGAAAGTTTAGAGCTTTGGCACAAATGGCCCCTCATCTTGTAACTTGTTATTGCAGTGATCGTCCTTGTGGCAATACTACTTTGAGGACTTAGCAAGTAAGGTCCCTGAGGTTATATTGAGTTGTTGCAAGGTAAGTCCTTGTGGTGATACAAACTCTAACGGCCGTTTGGTATATTTGTTGGGCTGTTAAGTCCTTGTTTGGGCTTGACATAATGTCGGTTAAAGTATGAAAGGGTTTTGGGCTTATATAAGGTTTAAAATCTTAAAATCTTCATAATAAAAGCTTAGTGGGCTGTTCTGGCCCATTAGATGGGTACACTATGCTATAAGTAAGAACTTAGAATCTTTTTTAGCAAAGAGATATTTTAGGGCAGAGTGATCCGTATACACTATGCTTTTCTTCAAGATGAGGTAAGACTGGAATTTTTCGAAGGCATACACCACGGCTATCATTTCTTTCTCCGTCGTGGTGTAATGCGATTCCGCCTCGTTCATTGTTTTACTAGCATAGTGTATAGGCCTAAAGTGTTTTTCATGACGTTGCCCTAAGACTGCACCTATGGCAAAGTCGCTTGCATCACAAATAAGCTCAAAGGGTAGGTCCCAGTCTGGGGCAATCAAGATTGGAGCTTCGGTAAGTTTTTTCTTTAACGTTTCAAAAGCTTGAATACATTCATTGAAGAAGATGAACGGAGTATTCTTCTCAAGAAGATGAGTCATCGGTCAGGAAATTTTAGAAAAATCCTTAATGAACCGTCGGTAGAAACTGGCATGATCGAGAAAACTCCGAACACCCTTAAAGGTGGTGGGATGAGGTAACTTAGCAATCACATCAACTTTGGCTTTATCAACCTCAATCCCATTTTTAGAAATCTTATGGCCAAGGACAATGCCTTCCTTAACCATAAAATGACTCTTTTCCTAATATAGACAAAGATTTGTGTCTTCGCACCTTTAAAGCATCTTGTCTACACGAGACAGGCAATTTCCGAATGAATTCCCAAAGACCGAAAAGTCATCCATAAAGACTTCCATTGTTTTTTCGATCATATCATAAAAGATAGCCATCATACACCTTTGGAACGTGCCCGGTGCAATGCATAAGCCGAAGGGCATGCGACAGTAGGCGAACATTCCGTAAGGATACGTGAATGTTTTCTTTTCTTGATCATGAGGGTTGATGGGAATTTGAATGTAACCCGAGAAACCATCGAGAAAACAATAGTATTCTTTTCCCGCTAATCTCTTGAGCATTTGATCCATAAACGGTAGTGGAAAGTGGTCTTTACGGGTGGCTTCATTTAACTTTCGGTAGTCAATGCATACACGCCAACCCGAAACTAATCGAGTCAGAATTAACTCATTTTCATCATTTTCCACAACGGTAAAGCCACCCCTTTTTGGTATGCAATGTACGGGGCTTACCTAAGGACTATCAGAGATCGGGTAAATTAATCTGGCATCAAGAAGTTTTTCAACCTCCATTTTGATGACATCATAGATTTTTGGATTCACCCGTCTTTGGTGTTGAACCGCCGGTTTGTAGTCCTCTTCCATAAGAATCTTGTGAGTACAAAATTCTGGGTTAATACAATTAATGTCGGAGAGTTTCCAAGTGATGGCTCGCTTGTGTGACTTCAAAACCTTTATGAGAGCGGCTTTTTCCTCGACACTCAAGTCTTTAGCAATTATGACGGGCAACTTGTTGTCACCTTCCAAAAATGCATATTCGAGATGAGGAGGTAAGTCCTTGAGTTCGACCTCGGGAGGTTCATCAATTGAAGATTTATCAGTTTTAGCTTCACAAACTTAAGTTCTTTTCAAATTTTAGGCAAATAGTTTCCTTGAGTAGGAGGGGGTAATGATGGATCATTATTGAGAAATGCTTCAAGAAGAAGAATATCCCCCTCCGGGTCAAAGTAAGAGTAATCAACTTCCTCGAGAAGAAAATTACTATCCCCGAAGGGAGTGAGAGTCGAAGAAGAGGTAGAAATGATCGGGTCATAGTAAGGAGTGGGATTGCCACTTGCGATAACATCGGAGAAACTGAGAACTTCTTGAAAATACTCCTCACAAGCCATTTCAATGACGTTGATTCGGTTCGCCATCATATCATCGTAATTAGAGGAGTATCTCGAAGTTTGGTCAAGATTGAATGTTACGGCTTCTTTTCCGACACGAAGAGTTAATTCTCCTTCGTAAACATCGATCAAAGCACCTCCGGTCCTTGAGAAGGATCTCTCGAGAATTAGGGGGCCTCAGGGATCGGCATCAAAGTCTATGACTACAAAGTCGGTGGGGAATTTGAACTTTCCTACTTTTAGGTAGACATCTTCGACGATACCTATCGGTTGGGTAATTGAACGGTCCGCAAGTTCAAGAGTCATACAAATAGGAGTGAGCTCCGGAAGAGAAAAGTTTTTCCACACTGGTAATGGCATGAGATTTATGCTAGCGCAGAGATCGGCCAAGGCTAAGCACTCATCCAATCTGGGAAAATCACACGGTATGAGAAATTTGTCGGGGTCTCCATGTTTTTCGGGTAACTTGTTGAGGATAACCACCAAACAATGCTCATTTAGAGGCGTTCTATCCATTTCACTTAATTTTTCTTTGTTTCTAATTAAAGCTTTAAGAGTCGAGGCAAATTTTGGCATAAGAATCAAAGCATCCGTGAGGCTAATTTCGAAACTCAAATCTTTAAAGATTTCATAGAATTTCTCAATTTGGTCGTTAGCTTTTTCACGGCACCTTTCATCTTTACGTCTTGAAGGATACCGAATCGACGATTTTGAGTTAGGCATCGGAGCACTAACCGGAGCAACAACGGGCTTAGAATTTGGTACATGAGGTTGAACTTAGACAACCGGAGGTTAGACGTCTTTGGTACTTCTGTTATTAGTAGGAGGTACCGTGTCCTTTGTCACCTCGGTTTCACGTTCCACTACTTTAGGAGGAGAAGAAGTAGTAGTAGGAATCGTGGGTCCTTGATAAGCAACACCGCTTCGGGTGGTAATACCATTCAAATTTTCCTTCGGGTTAGTAATGGTATTACTAGGGAGTGTCCCTGAACCTGAAGTAGAAGCGGTATTGGAATTCACAAACTTGGTAAGCATGTTCGTTAAATTGGTCATTTGATTTTGCAAGTTTTGATTCTGATTTTGCATATTTCTCATCACTGCATCATTAGCTTTGACGTAGTTTTGAAAATCATCCTTCGACACACCTTCTGTTTGTAGAGCCGAAGCTTGGCAAAGTGGAGCTTGAGGAACCGGGGGTTGATTAATCGGTGGTCGATAAATTTGGCCTTGGTTGTAATTAGTCCCCCGGTTTTGGTTGTAACGGTTTTGATTAATTCCTTGGTTTTGTCGACAAATTTGATTAGCAATCGGGGCTCGATAACTGGTATTTCCTTTATTGAAATTAGCTGCGGCGGCTTGGGAAACATACTCTTGAATATTGTCACGATAAACGTTGCCATCGGTGGCGAGACAATTTCGGTAAGAATGAGCACCACCGCAAGTAACACAACTTTCCTCTACCGCTTTTATGGGAGCGGGAGCTTGAGATTTCTTATCGAGAAGTAAAGCTTTCACCATATCTTTAAGTTCGGCAACATCAGGAGAAATACCGGGGGTGGAAGAGCTCGCACTCACTTTGGCAACAACCGGTTTGTTACATGAATTACGAACCTTGGATTTACTCTCGATGATTCTTAGTAAATCACGGGGCATTTTATCCAAAAAGTTACCACCCGCGGTAGAATTTAACGAATCTTGATCATTATAGTTCAAAGCATTATAGAAAGTATCGAGTTGATGTAATTCCAAAAATCTATGATGTGGGCATGCCCGAAGAAGATCATTGAATCGGTCCCATGCCTCGTAAAAAGTTTCATCAAATCGTTGTTGAAATCTTGTGATTTCATTCTGAAGATTTGTTGTTTTGGAAGGAGGGAAGAATTTGTTAATGAATTTCAAAACAAGATCATCCCATGTGAGAATCGATTAAGGGGGTTCTTTTTCAAGCCAAATCCGGGCGGCACCCTTGAGGAGAAATGGGAAAAGCATAAGCTTAACCGACGTACTCGGGACATTCGGGAACTTCATCGTAGAAGTGATCTTGTTGAAATAACGGATGTGAGCATGAAGGTCTTCTTTGTCATGTCTGAAAAATTATTTGTTTCGAACGAGGGTAAGCAAACCATGCTTAAGCTTAAAGTTGTCCGCAGTGATCTCGGGAACAACAATGGCATCCTCATAACCCTCGGTGGGTGCTTCGAGCAATTGAGCCATAGTACGATTATCGTCCATCGTAACTACAGGAGGAGCTTGATTTTCAATTGGTTCCACTAGATTAAATGGTTCAACAAAAGTCGGGGTGACTTGTTGTTGTTGACGGTTAGAATTACGAGATTGAGAACGAGTGCGCATGCACTAAAATGTAAAAAGAAAATTTATACTAAATTTTTTTTTCTCTTTTTTTTATTTTTTTTTGGTTTTTCAACAATGTATTCACAAAAATTTTAATAACGGAAAATGAGATAAGACACTTAAACCTAATAATCAACTCGCTTCTCGATAACTCTTCAAAGAGAAAAACGCACAAAGGAGTGGAGGAGTAGGAAAGCGCGAGGCTATTAAAACAGAGACACAAAAGGTAAGTTTTTTTTTCCTTGGTTCGGGAACTTATTAATGGATAATATTTCAGTAGAAAGTATTACATGTTGGTTCTTTTACCAACTGGGTAAAAAAAATTATTTCTTTTTTATTGAAAATGTTTTTATATTTTTGATATATTTTTTTTTTGATTTTTTATATTATATATACTAATAAAAGAAAAAAAATCTTTTTGTATTTTTTATATGAAAATAAACAAAATAACTTCACTTAGAAGGATCTTCAAACACAAATTTTCAAACGGCTTCAACAATCGGATACAATCCTTCCCGGCAGCGGCGCCAAAAAATGATCAATTAAGATTATATCTCCTTTTTGATATATATATAAATAAATATAATTATATAAAATATACTTATAAATATATAAATAAGAAAAAAATCACAACTATAGTAATCCGGGAGTATGATTCCCGGGTCGTTTCCCCAACGAGGAATGCAATTGAAAGTCGAGAGTCATTTTGAGAATCGATGCTTAAATGGAAAAAGATTATGATTAGTTATCTAAAACTACGGGAAAACTAAGGAAAAAACTTAAAAAAACACTTAAGGCAAGACAAAATTTTTAACTAAAAACGCAAAACGGTAATCTAAATGGGACCTAAAAACCCTAAATTATCAAAATTAAGTCCTAAATTGATTTTTTTGGTTTTTATAAGTCTTAATTAACTAAAAAGCTAGAACAAAGAAAACTAGACTAAAAACGAAGGAAATTTGAGCTTGAAAACACTAAAAACATGAACGGGATTCAATCCCGTTCTTTAAAAATCAAAATTTTGCAATTTTAACCCTACGAAAGCAAATATAATTTTCCTAGGTTCTAAATGTTAAAAGAAAATTTTTCTAAAAAAGAATTATATTTTTTTGATTATGTTTCTATTTTTTACGAATTAAAAACGATTTTAATAAAATTAAATGTTTAAAAATACTAAACTATTTATAAAAATTCTGAAAAAAATAGCAAAAGTAGATTGGACAATGTGGAATCTAGGAAAAATAAACTCGTGAAAACAGCTTATCAAATAAGCTGTGAAATAAGCTAAAAATGGCTTATAAGCTATACGGGCTAAAATGACTATAAAGGATTGATTTTGCAAACATAAAACGAAAAAGACCCCAGGGCAAGTGGTAGAGTGTGTGTTGTGTAAAACGTTTGGGTGTGGGGTTGAGGTCCCGGGTTCGAGTCTTGCTCACCCGGGGCTTCCCCTACTCCCAAATGTTTTTGCAAATTCCATTTTTTTACAACTTTTTAAACCTCTTAAAAATAAGCAACTTTTGCAAAACAACCTTTTTTATAAACCTAAAATAAGCACAGAAATAAGCTTCTAAAGTGACAGAGTGCTTATACTATCTAAATGACTTAACTGTTTTAACTTTTAAGACAAATAAGCAAATGCAAAAGAGAAATAAGCTAAATTAGATAATAAGCTATACTAAATGAGCAACAAAGAACAAAAATAAGCAACCAAAATAAGCCACAATAAGCTAAAATAGACAGATTAACTAAAAGGCTATAAAACTTAAAGGTTTTTAAGCTAAAATGCAAATAAGCTCAAATAAGCTTAAACCTAAAGGAAATAAGCTAAATTGAACTTAAACTATCCTAATGAGCAACACTAAACCTAAATAAGCAAAAGAAATAAGCAAATAAGCTCAGATAAGGCAAATAAGCAAAATTTCCAAAAACAGCAGGCAAACAGCAAAAGGGGGTACCTTTGAGCTTAAAAATAAGCTCTTAAATAGATCCTTATGGCAAAAAGGCTTATATCTTTGAAAGAGTTATGCAATAAGCTTCCATAATCAGCAATCAAATAGAAGTTTGAAACAAAGGAAGGCCAAGAAAAAGCTTATTGAAAAGGCTGTTTGAAAACAGGCATTTCAAACAACTTAGTAAACTTTTTACAATATCACAAAAATACCAATTTTGAGCTTAAAAATAAGCCAACAAACAGATCCTTATGGATCTGTGACCTACAAACAGATTAAGATAAAAATAAGCAAACAAACAGATCCTTATGGATCTGTGACCTACAAACAGATTAAGATATGACCTCAAAGAACTTATAGCAATAATCAAAACACAGTTTGAAATTCAGAATACTTGACAGTTTTTAGTAAAAACTCAAATCAACAATGCAAGCTATAGAGCTTTGTTTCTAACATGTTTTAACACATGCACAAACACAAATACAACACAAAAACAACAATAAGCTAAAGCACAATCAAATTAGCAACTAAGAAAAGCGTAAACTTCACAGATTCAAACAATACACTTTTAAAACCTTGAAAACAAGATTTAACACTTAAACACTTTAACAAACTAAATTTTATAACTAATATTACCTAATCAAAGTTGACTCAAAAGCACAAAGCAGGTTTTGACCCATTTTAACCCACTTTAACCCTTGACCCAAACACCCCTTTACTTTTCTCAAATCCATTATAAGCTTATGAAATTCAGAAATAAAGCTCAAACAAGAGATACCAGATGACTACAAGCTTATTATGAACCCAGTGAACAGGTTTAAGCACACAAATAAGCCAGAACATTAAGCTTTAATACTATGCTACTATTTTTGGCTTTTCTTACTGTTTTAAGACAAATTATGAAAACTAAAGATTTTAAACTACAAATTAAACACAATAAGCATAAATCAACTATAATAAGCACAAATAAGCTACCTAAACAACAATAAGCAGAAATTAAGCAAAATTAAACTAATTTACAGTTTTAAAGCTAGAAAAGGAAAATGAAGACTTACAAAAAACAAGGCTTATCAAATGCTCTTATGAGCTAATCAACAAACTCTAGCTTATCATAGATAAGCTAGAGAGGTCGTGGAAACCCATCCATGTCTGGTTTCCCTTCCAAATTTGAGCTGAGGTAATTTTGGGAGTGAATTTGAGTAACAATAAGCTCAACTAAGCTTTTGAGAGCTTAGTTGAGTAAATAGCCAGCTTAAGAGTAGATAAGAGCTTATAAAAGAGAATGAGAGCTTATGAAACAGTTAAAGCTTTTTAAACCATATTTTTGCATAAAAGTAAATTTATGAAAAGACAATTGCACAAATAGAAAACTTTGAATTCTTATTGATAATAAAGCTGAGTACAAAATAGAGATTACAATAAGCTAAACATTACTTTTTAAAAGAAAATCACAATTTAAAAGCTACTCTAAAAAGCTAAAAAAAACTAACTAACTCTCCCCTGTGAGTGAGGAGAGCCTAGGTATTAATAGGAAGAAAGATACTTCTAGTCCTCAACACACGCTCCTGCTTGCACCTGAACTATGACCTTTCAATCAAATTTCCAATCAAGTAGATTCCTTTGTCATAGCCTTGATTAAAAAATGTGATCACACGGATTGCCAGCGTGGCAATCCTTGTGTCAGAGGCCTTGTGCTTCTTTTACACTAAGTTTAGTGTAATTTCCCATCTTTTGGTGTGTTTGTTTATAGCACGCGTGTCATTTCCTTTGTACATCTTGACCAATGAGAGCCCTTGGTGACGTATTTGTTGATGACTTGGCACTTAGTACTTGGTATCTTCTGGCCACATAGCTTAATTGAGAGAGCGTGGGTTTTTACCCATAATTTTTACAAAGTTTGAATTGGGACGATGGGTGAATAGTAACACCCATTCGCCCCTTTTTCTTTTTATAACATTTTTTTATGTTTGACCCGGTTTAAAAGAATTTTGACTTGGGATTTTTTTAAAGGGTTTGGGCTAAGGGTTATGATTTGGGCTCGGGTTAAATGGTAAAAGGGTTAGTTATTAAGAGATAACGACCGTTAGTCTTTATAATAAAAAGACTAACGGTGTTAGGGTTTTAAGGACTTATTGTGAATTTGGTTTAACATTAAGGCTCATTTGGGTATTTTGAGGGTTCTGTCTTTTTGTGGGATGACCAAGGGTTGACCAAAGTTAACCTTGTTGACCTTTTGCTATAAACTTTCAGCTCTTGTACACTCTATCCGTTCCCGTGTTCGTGTTTGTCCGGTTTTGACCATTTTCTTGTGTTTTTTGCAATATCCGTACCTACACATCACAAATGACAAAACAAGCAATATACAAGCATAATTTGCACAATTTGTTCATTTTAAGGCCATTTTTGGTATTAAAAGGATATGTGATTTCTCACATATCAGCGGCTCATGACGACCGACAATTAGGTTTTGAGAATGAAGATAGAGAGATTTGATTCTTTTTTTGAGAGGATAGAAGCGGCTCATGACGGCCGACGGTTAGGTTTTGAGAATGAAGATAGAGATATTTGATTTTTTTTGGAGAGGATAGAAGCGGCTCATGATGGCCGACGGCTAGGTTTTAAGAATGAAGATAGAGTGATTTGATTTTTTTTTGGAGATGATATAAGCGGCTCATGATGGCCGACAACTATATTTTTGAGAATGGTAATTTATAGGGTTTGACGGGGTGGTATTGAGGCAGCAGCTCATAGTGGCCGACTAGGTCCCGGATATAACCTGCTCATGATACCATGTTAGAAGATAGAAAACCCCATGAAGGCTAATTGATTTCCTTGTCTATTTTCACCAAAACAATCGATAATAGTTTACAGAGATAGGGCTATGAGCCCAAGATAAGAATGAAACAGATATACATATCAATCTATAACTAATCATGACTAAGCCTATTGTAATCATACTAAACATATAGTGGACTAATATTGGAAATAGTCCAATCAACTATGTCGACTAGTATATCGACTAATAATATGATCTTACTGTTGTGAGCTTAACGTATATGAGATATATAAAAGAAAACATGTTCGTGAGCTATATAAAAGAAAACAAGGCGCAGTTGTATTGTATCTTATACATAAAAGAATTGTTGTATGCTATTTATAAAATGAATAAAGAGCCGTGTATGCCTCTAAAGAACAACACTTTATAAATAAAAAATGTGTAAAATGGTTATTATATATCTTATCGGGTTTATTGGGTTGACCCAATAACCCGATAACAAACTAATTAAGACCCTAACCCGACCCTATAAGACTATCGAGTCTATCGGGTTAACCCGAAAAACCCGATAAGCTAAACTGGACCCGAATCAACCCAACCCTATAAGGCCTTATCGGGTTCGGGTCGGGTCGACCCATTTGACACCCCTATCTATGATTATATCTTTTTAAAAGAACCTAAAGCGAGGCCTCAAATGAACTGTTTTGCATATTTTTTTTTCATGCTCACCTAGCAATTCAATATAGTAAACGTTGCACTTAATTCACCTCAGGTTGACAGCTACAATACCATTTTGCTGAACAATTAGAAATTTAGAGGTCTCTGTGTTTTCTTTTGAAATCTTAACAATTATATACTTGTATACATTATTTACAACAGTTTTCTCTCCTCCAAGTGGTGGTGATGGTCTGTTACGCTATCAAACATATTTTCGTAAAATAGAGGGATATAAAGTTTTGTGCCGAAAATATTCTACGGTGACATTTTTAATCTTTACACTTAATGTTTAACTAGCTTTTCATTCCTACAGCAAATTGGTACTGAATACACCTTGTTTTATTTTTAACCCGTTTGATTTGTTTCATATTGAGTTGAATCTATTAGCTTAGTCTATTTGACCTCTTACAGATCATTTATTCAATCATAACACAAACCAAGCGGATGGATAAATCGGTCAAAACTACCAGCTTTAGAAATTTAAGATCGTATTAGAAAGTGTCGTAGACAACGAATTAGGGATCTACTTTTAGTGGGACAAACTTATTTTGTTTGACTATGTCCTTTAAATATTGAATGGCCTACAGAAGGGATGTAGATACCATACTGTTTTTGCAACTTGAAGCACATCTCATCCTTATCTTTTCCCTCATCATAAACATGGCCATTGTTTTCAAGAATTCCCAAAGAAATAGACCATATAAAGAAACCTTATAATTCATAAACTTGTGGAACTAAACTTAAATTCTTGTATGTTGTTCAACTAAACAAAGTAAATGTAACTTTATTTTGAAACTGTGATAATTCTAGAAATGTGAACCAAACCTTTTTCACTACAAGTGATGTTCTCCTATACTTTTTGATGACATCAAATAATGTACATTTATTATATCATTTATCCCATCTGTTTTGCCCACTTTTATATAATTATTTCATTATTTGGTGCTTAATTACTTTAAAGTTGATAAATGCAATAATTTAGGAGTGTTTTGTGAAGACAAGCTAAAAGGCGCATAATTTAGAGCTAAAATGAAGATATTTAAAGATTACTAATTTCTGACCAATACGTCATATCCTACAAAAGAGATACGGCGTATCAGCGCCAAAACTTCACAAGAAAACACGTTTGACCAATTCCCAATACGTCGTATCGTCTATGTTTCTATACGTCGTATCCATGAAGATAACTATTAGAAGATACAGTAAATCAAGTAAATTGGGAAAGATATCACTGATTGATTGAGAACGTAGCGCGCACTCCAAGGAATCCAGCCCAATACGCCGTATCGACCTAGCCAGATACGGCGTATCGAGTCTTTTTCAGACACTATAAATAGAAGACTCAAAAATGAGTTTTCGGTGTGCAATATCATATTCTATATACCATACTCATTAAAGACAAATTTTAGAAGAGAAGATCAGCCACCAAGGTTAAGCATTGATCACGAATCCATAGAAGACATCGTGTAATTTTTACTCTCTTAATCGTTCGATTTTCATTGTTTGATTACGCTTGTATAATTACAATGGTTGTGGGCTAATACCCTCGGGTATTAGCCATCTTAATGAAAGTTCAATGTTTGGTTTGTTTTAAAATCGATTTCTTAATTTATCGTTGATTGTTTAATTATGTTTATCACCTCATACTTGTTTATGTGTTTGAATATGCGACCTATCATTCAACTGGATCTAGTGATACAGACCAAGTAATCTAGATACCGAGATAGCTCTCCATATCGTGTTTCATATTACTGGACCAATAGGATCACAAATAATGTTCTGTCTTTGTCTTTGAATTATGAGCTTAGTTGGACCGGTAGGTGACCCGTTTATGTTTCAGCAATCATGCTCTTAATTAACTGATAAAGATTTGAATAGTGGACTACCAGTATATAAAACACCGTCAAACAATAAGTGGGTAAAGTCCCGTTGGGCTAGGGTTTTAACAGGATCACCACTGCTTTGATTCCTTAAGATAGATTATAATTAAACTAAAGGATGCTTTATGCGGATGTGTTAATTGTGACAGGATTAATCATGTCTATGTCTTAGGATGATGTCCCGCCAAGTCTTAAGAATGATATGCCGCTTCGAGATAAGTAAATCATTGCACTAAAACAAACAAACCAACATTGAACTGGATTTAATATGGCTAATACAGTTTTCTATCATTTGGCTTGTACCGCTTTTCTATCTTCTAATTTTCTTCTTTTGTGTTTATTGTCTATTGAATTGATATTTGTCTCCACCAAACCTGTGTCAGTCTCTCAGGCTGAAAACCCCCATATCATTAGACAACATATATAGCATAGGTTTAACCGATAAATAGACTAATTAAAATACTGATAGAATATAGGATTAATATTTCACTCTTAGTGTTCGACACCCTACTTACCGCGAAACTCCATCTTGACCGGGTACACCGCTCGTTAAAGTGTTGTTTTAGGTTTGTCGGCTAAATATAAATTTAAAACTTAATAATCAAATATTTGACCCTACACGACAGCACATCAGGTTTTTGGCGCCGCTGCCGGTGAGTGAATTAATTAAACATTATTCTTATTAGTATTTCTAACCATTTAATTAGTTTAGTTTAGTGTAATCTAATTATTTAAAATTCTGTTTGTATTTATTCGCATTGTGTGCTTAAATTGTTTGTTTAAATTCTCGTATTTAATTGTTTTTAAATAGTATTATGTTCTGACTGATCACCTGATACGCCGTATCCACCAGTTGGATACGACGTATTAAACCTTCTACCCAGAACAGTGTATTAAGTTTTACAGTCTAAACAACGTATCTGTTCTTCCAAAAAATATGGCGTATTATGTGAATTCAATATGGCGTACTGGTAATTCAACAGACCTATACGGCGTATTCCAATTAATTAAATACGGCGTATCTGTCAACTGATACAACAACAATTTGAAAAACATCGCGTTTAAACTTCATTATCCTACTAACGTTTCCCTTCATTTTAAGAAAGTGGGGATTGCTGGTTATGTTAGGAATACGAAATTCCTAGGAAAGTGTCAGTCACTCCATAGATAACGATCGTTAGCTCGTTAAGTAATATTTGGAAACTTACATAGTTAGCTTAGGAAAAAGCCTATGGACAAAGCCCATAAGCCCATCCATAGCCGGCCATTGTAAGTATATAAACACCTCTTCATGCCTTGGAGAGGTGGTTGGTTGTTCATTATTTTACACACATAATACAAGTTTCCTTTCATGTTTTTTTCTCTCTCTAAAATGTTCATCCAACCACTCTCTCTCTCTCTCTAGAACCACCTCTCTTTCTCTTTTCATGTTTGTTATTTGATTGTTCTTTAATTGGTATTAGAGCTAACCAGGGGTGTAGTGTATTCGTGTTTGTTTGTTTCGTGGCTGTTAAGCTTATTTATAACTTATTACAGCTTATTTGTGTGGCTTATTTGTCCATAAAAAGCCATGGTTAGAATCTTTGTTGGTGTGCATTTGTGTCCAGATTTGTCATGTTTGGGATTATCAGTTGGTTAAAGCTTATTTTCAGCTTATTTCGAGCTTATTTAGTCCTTGTTTGGGTCTGTTTCATGTTCTGCTTACTTCGTCATGTTTCTGGTTTTGCTTATTTCAAGGCTGTCAGCCTGTTTTCAGCTTATTTAAGCTTATTCAAAGCTTACTGGTCATGGCTTATTTTTGAGTCTGTTTTGTTTCTACAAACTGCTTATTTTTTAAGCTTATCATTTCTGGGCTTATTTGGATAAAAATGGAAACACATATCCATGTAGCTTGCAAGGACAGTGTTTTGTGGTTTTTGCAAAAAGACAAAAGGACGATTTTGTTTGTTTGGCAAATAGACAAAAAATAGACAAGTACAACTGGACTCGCAGCTAAGAGACGACCGGATTGGCAGTTTTTGACAACCGAACTTGCAGTTAGCCTTAAGGAACCAAACTCGCAGTTAGCCTTAAGGAACCGAATTCGCAATATTGAGGCAAGCGGATTTGCGGTACACTGTGTCAACCGAATAAGTAACTCTGACTCGAAAGACAAACCACATCAACAATAACAACATCATTACAACACAACAGCCTCACAACATCAATCAATAATCCAACAAATCTAAACCTATCCCAATGTCACAATTTCAACATCTCATCACACACCATCTACAAGACTCGAAACATACATACTAGATCTCAAATTCATTCACTCGTGTGTATACTTAACACCAAGACCTTCAAAAGATCCAAGAACATGAATGAAAAAAAAATCATCATTGACCATTGTGAAGGTATAACCCTTATTTAATTTTCGAATATAAAAAGTGAGTTTTAACAAATCTGTTAAACTCATTCTTTGCTTCGATTGACTCATAAATACAAATGACGAACCTACCTTAGATCCTCCAAAGGATCTTGAAGCATCAAGTCTTCTATGTTCTTCATTGATTACAGCAATATTTGTTTCGTTGTTGCTATGGTGTGATAAGGTAGGGTATTCGATTTGATTAAGAAAATAAGAGATGGGAGGTTATTTAGTAAATGTGTATGATGATATAAGATCTAAGATGGATGAGATAGATAGGTTCGATCTATTTTTTTGAGAGAGGTAATGGCTAAGTGTAACAAAGTGTGTGAGATTAGGGCTTCTTATCCCTAATAAAATGGATATGTGCTAATATATATCTCACCCTATGGATTAAATACAGGTCGGGTATTGCATTAATTTGATGGGCTGGTTTTTATTGAAAATTTTTGGGTCAAGTTTTTGTTAGTGTGGGCCAGAAATATATTGATGGTACGCTTGGTTACATAAGGACTAGGTCAAGTATTATTCATAAATGTTGGGCTGGATAATTTTTTTTTGTGAGCCGAAACTTTAACCAAAATTATACACTAATTTTTGTATAAATTGGTTAAAAGGGCATCATTTTTGGATTAAGCCGGATATAATACGCTATCAAGACAAGTTTGACTAGACGGTGTTGCTTCGTTAACGATAATTAAAAACAACATGTGTTATAGTTTAACAACATTCTCAAAAACAACACAACAAACACAATACATAAGACTAAAAATGATTCGAATAAGATTCACTAAAACGACAAACGGCTAAAGATTCGGATTACGATGACAAGTGATCACGAAGTTGATTTGGTATCCCTTATTTGAGATTAAAGTTGCATTTCACGAAGGCGCCTACTTATTTCATCATTGAGACTTCCTTCTATTTTCTACCCCTTTTCTTTAAACCCAATCTATCGATTGATGACTTGCTTGAACGTATACAACTTATGATTGAGACTTGGATTATCTAGTTATTTCCTGATGTAAGGAGTTACATTGTAGTACTCACGGGTATAGCTATCACTTAAAGGAGTTACATTGTAGTACTCAGTGTCACACGTAGATGTCGATGTGGATAATTTCAAGAGGTGTTGTACTTTTTATACTTTTCTGGTTGAGTATAGAGTACTTATAGATTTAATCTTGCACCGTTCTTAAATCAACAACAGTGCAAGATTAAGTAACAAATTTGGGGGATTCTACTTCATTTTCAAGTTTGGTATATCAGGTTTACTTTACTAAGTGATCACAACAATAGCCGACAGAATACGAGGTTGGTAAGTAAGACAGAGAGTTTAAAGGTTAAGATGTAATCAACAATTCTCACAGGACATTATTATGCTATTCCAAGACAATGGTACTTCATAGTCTAAGAAAAATTCTTAAAGTTCTTCAACGACATTCATATACAAGACCTTGATTATACCAAGTTTTCTTGATACTTGCTTCATCTCCTACTACAGTTTCTAAAGTCAAGAGGGCAATGCTTTGTTTGGATTTCAAGATTTGTGCTAAAGACAAGAACTTCTTCAGTATATGGACGTACACGACAATTACTTCATGAACATAGCAGTTCAGCTCCCGCACTTAATGAAATGACTCCTGCAACAATCAGTTCAGGACTCGTGGCAAACCCTCCTCCTTCAACACCGTTTGTACCACCTTCAAGAACTGATTGGGATCTTTTGTTTCAACTACTGTTTGATGAATTACTCAACCCTTCATTAAGTGTTGATCGCCCAACCCCTAAAGTCATTGCTCCAATTGCTGAAGTAGTAGCTCCAGAACCTACTGCATCAACCGGTTCACCTTCCTTAACAACTATTGACCAAGATGCACCATCACCTAGTAACTCACAAAAAACACTCAAAACTTAATCTCCAGTCATTTCTAACAATGTTGAAGAAGAGAATCACAACTTAGATGTTGCACACATGAATAACGATCCATTCTTTGGCATTCCAATTCCAGAAAATGACTCTGAAGCATCTTCTTCTTCGGACGTTATTCCCACCATTGTGCATACTGCTGCTCCTAACTTAGAACACGTTACTAAATGGACCAAGGATCATCCTTTAGACAACATCATTGGTGAACTCGAAAGACCTGTTTCCACAAGACTCCAACTCCATGAACTAGCCTTATTTTGTTACTACGATGCCTTTCTCACATCAATTGAACCAAAGAACTATAAAGACGCATTAACTCAAGCATGTTGGATTAAAGCAATGCAAGAGGAACTTAATGAATTTGAACATCTTGAAGTCTGGGAACTCTTTCCTCGTCCAGATAAAGTGATAGTTATTACTTTAAAATGGATCTATAGTATGTGTTTAATTACACATACCTTTTACCTTTAAAAACGAGCTAAAATAACCAAAAACGGACTTTAAATGCCAAAAATACACTTGTTTTGCTAATTGTATTGTGCAGGAACGGATAACTAAGAAAATGACGAAAAACAAAGCCAAATCGACAAAACCGGACATGGAATGGAAAAGACTGTGAAAGACAAAGCCAAATCGAAGCAGAAAAGTCAACTGGTCAAAGTCAAAGTCAACCCAAGTCAACCCCGAGGCCAAAAGTCAAGAAATATAAGTTTAGGGACTAAACTTATAAATCCCTAAACTTATATTTAAAGAAGAAAAGAGAAAAATGAAGAGAAGGGCCAAACTGTCAATAAGGGAAAGGTATACTCCAAGGGCCCAAACTGCCAAGTCCAAAGAGTTATATCTACCAAGGACTTACGGTGCAATTAGACATATAACTCTTGGGGACTTAATTTGCCAAGTCCCCAAAGTTATTTAACCATAAGGACGTGCCTTGCAACATTCACTATAACCTTGGAGGGCCATTTTTGCCAATTCCCCTAAACCTTTTGCCCTGTCACCCCCAACCTTTATAACTTTCCCTTTCCCGCCATTTTTGAAACCCAAAAACCCAGGACCAAATCACGGGATTTCTTCCCCTCTTTTACCCTGCAACCCAAACCACCCCATGGATAAAACTTTCCCCCCTCCTCCACTAAAACCCTAATCCCATTTGGCAATCCCACAATTCCCCAAGCCTAATCCAACGGCTGTGATGATTGATTTTTGAAGAATTGAAGGCCAGGATTGTTTGTGCTTTCCTTAGCACTCTCACAACAAACACAATGCACTTTATGTGTCTTCAAAGAAACACAAGTGAAAGAAGACAAAGAAGAAGAGCTTAGTCGATTTTTTTTCCTATTTAAAGCTTTGTAAAAGCCATTGTGAAAGAGTAGTTTTAGAGTAGTTTTTAGTTTTAAGTTAGTTTTACAAGTAGCTTTTTAGTTTAAGTTAAGTTTTTAAAGTTTAAAATTCTTTGTACTTGTACTTTGGTTTAATGAAATTCAGTGAAGTTGAGCTTTTACTTGTGTTCTAAGTTTCAAAGTGTCCTCTTAAAATTCTTTAAGCTTTCAAGCAATCTTGATAACCTGTTTTTAGAAAAACTACCAGAAATTTAAAAGAAAAGGAGCAAGGGTACTGTTAAGCAAGGCTTGGATGAATAAGCAAAGGTGGATGGCTTATTGGGTTATAACTTAGTTAAGCTTAATTATAAGCTGGGTAGGAAACTTAGAGCTTATTAGGCTTCACAAGATCCTTTTTGACAGAAGGATTAAAGGTACTTCTCTTTCAATTTTTGCTTATTTACTGTAGCAAATAAGCTTATTCAGCTTATTTTTAGCTTATTTCTGTTTTAAGGCTTATTAGTGTGTATCTATGCTTAAATATGCTTTTATATGCCTCTCATTTCATTTTTATACAATCTTAGTAAAACTGCCAAAAAAATAGCTTAAGCTGTCTAAGCTTATTTCCATTTTCAAATGCTTATTAGTTCATCTTTTTACTTTTTTTATTGTTTAGTATAGCTTAAGTAGGTTTAGACTTTTAAAAGTTTCAGTAAAATTTAGTTTTCATAAGTTTTTTTTAACCATTTTCAAACATTAAGGGGTGTTTGGGTCAACACTCAAAACGGGTCAAAATGGTTTTGTGCTTGGGTTGAGGTCATTTAGTTAGTTTTAGCTTAAGTGATAAGCTTGTTCAAAGCTGTTTTAAAAGTTTTAAGGTTTTAAAA
>BQNB010004262.1:85940-108916 GCA_026074375.1 Tanacetum coccineum
ACAAGGACTACTCTTGCCATTTCCGAAAATCCTTTTACATTAAAATTGGACAAAGAATTGAGAGGGACCAAAAATGTCATTACCCCAAACTCTTATAACCGTTTTCACCCAAACTCAGTTAAAAATAAAAAAGGCGCCATTCACTGTTCATCGTCACCTACATTTCACCACACTGTCAAAAACAAAGGGCAAATAGAAATTAAAGGGTGATTTTGGTAATTCAAGAGGTCTTCTACAAAATGGCAGGGATATTATAGTCTAATCAATTGCTTACTTAAGCTCAGTCAAGCAAAGAGGCCACGGAAAGCACAAGTGAAGCCAAGTTTTGTTCTCATTTCACTCTCAGAAGAAGCACACATATGTCACATCACGGATTGCCACGCTGGCAATCCGTGTGTGCACATATGTGATCCAACGGCTTACAACAATTCTTCAATGATTAAAGAATCCAATGGTGATGATTGATTAAGGCTTGGGATCCAAGGCAAGCCTAGAAGGTTCCAGGCAGGCTATAAAAATCCCTACACTCACGCACACAAGAGGAGAAGAACGAGGAGTAGGGATTAGATAGTAGCTTTTAAATTTTAGCTTAAATTTTAATCATGTAATTTCATTTTCAGTTATTGTAACCTTCTTTAAAAAGTAATGTAATCAATTTCTTTTGTTAAATGCAATTCAGTTTTATCATAAGCTCTTATATTTTCAGTTTCTAAGCTCTCATTTGTTTTCATAAGCTAATAAGCTCTTTTAATCTCTTCATTACTTCTGTCATTTTTCATAAGCTCAAGTTAGAGCATAATTCAGTATTAATCTATTCAAATCATAGAACTAGCTTATTTACCTTGGCTTTTGGGTGTTAAGAATTTATGGAAGGGAGATCAATCCTGGAAGGATCTCTATGGACTTAACTCCTAGCTTATTAATAAGCTAGGAGAGCTTGAAGCTGCCCTTTTGGGACCTCTTGTTCAGCTAGAGGTTGAGTGAGTTTCCTTTTAAGATTACTTGTATTTCATAATTTAGCCTAATTAGTTATAGCATAGTTTCTTCTTAGATCTGCTTGTTTGCTTAAATTACTAGCTTATATGTGCTTATATCTCTTTAATTTTGCTTATTAGATTATTTAGTTAATCTGTTTTTGCTTATATTAAGTTTAGATCATAGTCTTTCATATAGTTGTCTTAAAATTCATAAAAAACCAAAAAAAAATATGCATAGTAGTAGCTTATTGTTTTCTGGCTTATTTGATTAAGTTTTTATGCTTATTAGGTTCATTATAATATGTTTAATATCTGGTAATTAGGATTTGATTATTGAATTTAATTCTAGCAGCTTAATAGGATTCATAGTTTAGTTAAAGGGGTGTTTGGTTTAGGACAATTTGACCACTAGAAGTCAAAGTTTTTTTGTGCATTTGTTTGAGTTAGCTTAGGTTTTATTTAAGATCACTAGGAAATGAGTTTTTGTAAGTTAGTTTGCTAAAATTCAAAAGCTATGGCTTATTAAATTGGTTCCAGCACCAGGGTACCTTTAGGCTTAAAATTAGTTGGCTTATTTTTGTCCTAGGATCTCTAGGCTTTAAGAGTGATTGAATTTAGTTTTGACACACTCAATAGAGTGTGTCAAGTGCAGCTGCACTCTCAAGGGTGCCTGCACTTTGGCCTTGGTTTGTGCAAAGTGCATCAGCAGTACTATCTTATGAAGATACTGCTGATTTTTTATTGCTTCATTTAGGTCAGTCATTGTAGAGATTAGGAGCTATGATTTAGATATGTTTTAGAATTCATATAGCTTAGTTTAAATAAGCACTTATTTTCATTTGCAATTTAATTTTCTAGCTTATTTTTGCTCTTAAAAGTCATTAAAAAGCCAAAGCTAAAAATAGTAGGGCATTAGTTTTGTGTTTAAGCTTTAAATTGTTCTATGTTAGTATCTGTTTTTATTACTTAATTTCATAGTCTATTAGCTAGTAATTAAGAATGCAAGAGCTTAGGGTTTAATTCAGCTTATTGAACTTTTTGGCTTATTAAGATTTTGTGCTTTTTAATGAGTTTCCTGAGTTTGTCTATTTCTTTGTCATTTTTAGTTGCTTTAATATGTTTCCAGCTCTTTTCTCTTTTCATAATAAGTTCAAGCACTTCATAAGCTTTCCATAACTCCTTTTCTTTTTAAATTTGAGTTTAATTTGAGCTTTTTGCAAGCTTATAAGTAAAACCAAGGGGAAACCCCTTGTTTCTGTTTTCAGCTTATTAATAAGCTTTTATAGAGCTTATTAGTGGGTTTCAGCCCTTAGTGCTTTTGTTAATTTTGTTCACACCAGCTTAATCTCAAACTTTGCTCTTTTAAGCTTATAGTGATTAGCACTTTTTAAAATCTGAACTTATTTTGGGCCTTAATGGACTTATTTTGAAATCGGGCTAGACTTTCAGGGTAGGTTTTGTAACTTTTCAATTTCAATTGTTTTTCTGTTAGTCCTTACGTTAGTTAGTTAGTTTCCCCGTTAGTCCTTTAGGTCTTTGCACCATTAGTCCCTGGTTAATTAATTAATTAGTTTTAATTAGTTTTATTTAATAATTAGGGTTTAGTTTTAATTAGTTTAATTAAGCTTTAATTAAAAGATAAAAATTAGGGCTTTTATTTTTATAAAATTTCTGCACTTTTTATTTATCTAGTATAATTTTTTATAAAATTTGTAGGATTATATTTTTAATAGTTTTATTAATTTTTAAAGTTTTTAATTAGTTTAAATCTTAGAAAAGTCATATCTTTAAATCTAAAAAGCCAAAAATAGTAATTCTTTTTACTTAATTTACTTAGGAAAAATATAATTTCAATTATTTTCTATTTTTTTAGGATTTAATTAGAATTAAATCTTTAAAAAGTCATATCTTTAAATCTAAAAAGCCAAAAAATATTTTTCTTTTTCCAAAAATTTTCTTTTGTCTTATTCTAGGTTTAGAAAATTAGTTTGCATTTTTAGGGTTTAATTTCAGTCTACTTGCTTATTTGTCGCTTTTATTTGGTAGTTATAGCTTATCAAAATTAATCTTTGCTTTCATTCATAAATGTTTGATCACGAATGTTGCCGATTTTCAATTCACACTTCGTAGGGAAAACGACCCGGGAGGTTTTTACAACTTTGGTTAAAAGTTTGTTTCTAGAACCCGACGGAAAATACTATCTATACTATTATTGATTATCTTCCTTATTATTACGTATTAATATATTATATATATTTATATGTAGTGATTTGGACGGATCAGTGATGCCTTTAGAAATGGCTAAGAGTTCATTTTGTGTGATTTATTGTGTGCTATGTGTTATATGTGTGTGCTAAGTGGTTTGAATTGGTGTATGATATCGTTTTGAGGTGTATGATCATCTCATTTTGAGTGCGTTTGTGTTTGTTGATGAGTATTCCATTTGTTCACGTATAGTGATAATGGAAAAGAAAGGCGTATTGCATGTAATGCTACGTCAATAGTTGGATGATTTTGGGTTAAGCGTTTAGGGGAAATGTATTATGTTAGAGATAAGTGAAGTGAGTGAAATTTGGATATTTATGGTAGACTTTCTAAATATAGGAAGTGAAGTGTGAAATGAAAAGTTATTTTTAAAAGGTTAGTAAGTTGTGTTTATGTAAAAAGGTTTATCCAAATTAGCTTAGGTTTTTATGAAAACTTAAGGTAATAAAGATAATTAGTTAATTAATAATTAAATTAAAATATATATATATATATATATATATATATATATATATAAAGGGGTGTTCGGCCGGTTTTAAAAGAAAGAAAAAAAAGGAAATCAAATTTGATTACAATTAGGATTCTATTCATATAAATACAAATTTAATAAAACCCTAAATTAATTTTCTTCCCCTTTATCCCTTGTGATCGGCCGAACCTTCAAGAGAAGAAAAAAAAGATTTTTTTTAATCAAGAACAAGTTAGTGATTTAGTGCTTCAAGAATCAAGATTTAGGTATGTTCGTTAACCCTAGTTGTTTAGTTTTTCTTTAAAACATGTAACAATTATTATGATGGATCTTTAGGGTTTTAAAAACTTCTGTAATTAAGGATGTTTTAATCATGTTAGAGTGTTTGAGGATTAATTAGGATCATATTAGTGTAAATGATTATGGTTAGATCGCGTTAATTTATGATTGAGAGTTGAGCAGAATTTAGGGTTGTGTTCAACGGATGATATCTTGATAATAGAAACGTGTTTTGATATGATTCAAAAGCCTAAATTGAATTTAAAAGAGTCTCTTTTTCAAAAAGTCCTGCCTCGAATGATTTTGAGTTCTAAAAGTTGGTCAAACGTTGGTTACAAGAAAAGTTATCAAAACAGTAAATACGGGTCAGAATTAGGTCATGTTTAGGAGGGTAAAACCCTAACTTAAAAGTGGAATTAAGGATATCCAATCTACAGTGGTTAAGTTCAATATGTATATAAAGAAACCCTAGAAGGATAGCTTCTGATTTTGTGTCTAAGTATGGTAGTTAGGGCCATACATTTTAGTATGCAATCAGATCCGAATTGGGACAGTTTTGAAGTTTGATTTTATTTGGGATAGTTGTACATGTAATGAGCATTTGGGAATCTCAAGGTAGTTAGTAAACTCATAAATGAACTTAGGTGATTTTTGGTATAATTTATGGAGGTCAGCAAGTAAGGTTTTTAAGTTAGTAAAGATACACTAAAATTCTGCATTTTTGGAATAAATTGTAGTTAACTAGTGTAATGTGTTAATGAGGTGGTTGAGGTTGGGCATGGTGTCGGGGTGACCCATGATGGTTAATCAAACCCTTAGACATCCATCATATGTGTGTTACATAGACTAGAACTTTTAGCATGTCGCGTGTAACCGTGTTTATTTATTTGTATAGTTGTGTGATAGAAATTGGAAGCTGCGTTTTGAGCATTCAGGTGAGTTACATAGTCCCATTTTTTATTGCGTTTTAAACTTGGGATGGAAATGATGCAAGTGTTTAAACGAGTTTTGAATTCCTGTGATTATGTGTTATTGTAAATGCATGGACTTTTATGTGACTGATATGCGTTATGTACTACATGTTATGTGATGTGATATTGATGTGTGGCCTAGTCAGGAGGGTTACTTGCAGGTATCCATGGCCTGAGCTAGAGGGAAAGAGATTTGGTATAATCCAAGAGCGATTGAGGTCGTCTTCTTGGTGTTTGAATGATTGATTGGATTGGATTGAATTGCATGTTAGCTTGTGTGTTAGTTAGCATGATTGCCATGCGAAAGTATTGTTTTATAATCACAGTAATTTGGTTAACGACTTTTGGTAATGGATTGAATATGTGTGTCTAAAAACCTATGTTTCTCTCCAACCATTGTGTTGACGTATAAGAATCATTTTTAGGTATTCAGCAGGATGAGATTAAAGTTAGGAAAAGTGGCTAGATGGACCGTAGGCAGCTGGCGAAGTTTAGTTATCTAGATTTCGTTATTTGTTTTGGATAATGAATGTTAATTGTTTTGCTTTGTTAGGATGTATGAATGTTTGCATGTCATGACGTTGGCATGAACTGCCTTCATTTCAATGTTAGACCCCTTTTGGATTTTGTTGATGTGTTTGGGTATTTTCATGACACTGCGTGTCTATACCTTGTATTTTATGCATGTTTAGTTTCTCTATATAGACGCCAATGTGTTGTGATGATTCCCTTTCTTGTCGCGCCTCGCGTTTCCGCCTTGGCAGGGTGTGACATATGATAACAATAACGAAAATGAAAACAGATGGGATATATTTGGGGTGACTTTTTGGGTGAATTCAGGGTGAAGTGGTGAGTTAATTATCTATAAGAATACACGTTGATTGGGTTGCTAAGCCAAAGACTCGGACAAAGATATATAAACTATACACAACTTTACATCAATCTATTTTTTTCTTTTCTAGATATATATTTTGATAATAATACATCACTTGGGGTTTATAATTGCACCCATACACTCAAATAATTAACTAGGGTTAAAACAATAATGTACTAAAAACGAGTACATACAAGGAAGGCTAAGGCGATTTAGATGTAACGATTGGTTAAGGGTGAACAATGCTCTTTATGAATAATCTGGAGTCCAACAAAAACTTACAAGAACCATAAAATGGATAGGCTCAGAGGGATGTGCTAAGGGAATCCCACACTAATAATGAGTGCATGGCAAGGGTGTGGGATAGTTATATGATCGAGGTGACCATAATAACAAATGCAGGTTTAAAACATGGGTTAATCCTAGTGCCTCTTATCATTTAGCAAATCCTAATACTCACTATGCGGTCTCGGAATGCATCACAAAAACAAGTTCTAGAATTTAATACACTACCGGACACTCTTATATAATTTTAACCGATACCAATGCTCCAGAAAAGGCGACGAAACCATATATGCATGCACATTTCCATGAATGCGACATACATGATTGCTCACTCCTTAACTCGAGAAAGCTAAAGGTAAAATTATCTTAGGTATCAAAAACAGATACCTGAATTCCTAAAGATCTAGGGGCCAACCTCATATTTTTGGGGTGGAATTTTAAGTGGTAGGGTTTTTGTGCTAGTCATATAATTGTGTCATATTTTTTTTAAATTTGGGTCAAAATTACCGTCTACGCTTTGTTTTGATATATTACACATCATTTTAAGGAACAAGCAAATGGCAATTGAAGGAATAGTTTATAAGGCTTATTCCTCCTACACTGAACATTGTCCCCAATGTTCTTAAAAGTACCCTTAAAACGAATAAAGGGAAAAGGAAAACAGTAAAAGAAACTAGTTTTCCCCTGGTTTGCTCAATAATGGAGAAGAAACATATGATAACTGGCTAAATCGTCATCCAAGGATCGTCCACATGAAACTCCTAAGAACTTCCGAGTTTCTTCTCATTAAATATAAACTGTAAATCAAAGACACAGACAACTACACCTGGCGTAAAATCGGCTGGATAATGATATATACAACGAAACTTTTAGGGTTGACTATATAAAAGCAGTAAAGATATGGTGAATGTTTTAGTGTAATCAAGGTTTTCTGCAGGTTTTTAAGAAAATTACAGATTCTGGAAATTATACAAAATTAATTTGTCAAAAATAATAAAAATTCGGATTTTTACAAGTCTAGAGACGTGACACCGTCAGGAAAAATCCTAACACCGTCTCCAGATACTGTGAAAATTTCACATTCGTTTTCTTGGAAAAAAAATTTCTGCACGCAATTCTATTAGTTATTTCTTGCAAAAATACTGCATAAAACCTGAGATTAGTTAACACAATCACATGACACTCCTAAAGCGCGTTAATACAAATAATGTCTAAAAACGTTATTTATATTTTTCGACCTCTCGATGTTTTGATATTAAAAAAATGTAAAAATGTTTACGATAAAAATAAACGTTTACAAATTATTAATCGTAAACTTCCATTTTAAATGTAAATCACTTAAGGTATGTATAAACAAATCATTAAACATGTTTAAGTGATCAAGAAAATAATTTTTCTTAACCATCACATTTTTACAAAAGTATTTTTACAAAAATAAATGTAATATTTTTTAATTAAAAGAAATGTTTTATTTAAACATATAAATAGAAATCTGGTTTTCCCCCTAAAATAAAACCTTCTATACCAGATAACACCTTCCCCACTAAAAGACAAAAAAGAGAGCGTTAGTCTATGGCGGCCCCCTGATAGGCCTGGCGGCCCCCAGATATACATGGGATCGCCAGGACAGCCAACAGTTAACGTTGGATTTTCCAGCCTATAAATACTGCACTATTTCCAGCTGAAAAACAGACCTCTTGGCACGAATTTTTTCAGTCTTCTTTCTCTCTCTAAAAACCTTCTTTCTCTCACTAAATCTCTTGATCACTAACATTGTTTGATCTTGTTTTAAGTGATCCAATCTCTTCTTTCTCATCTCTCCTCTATATCAAGTGCAAGAGAAAAACATTTGTATTCGCCAAGAAATGAATTGTTGCAGTCTAGTGATTTCTTCTTCTTTCTTCTAAGAACTAAATCTCTGTCTTGATTATCTTGTGTGATTGTGTAAATCGAATAGTATATAAATCCGATAGTGTAGATCTTGTGATTGTGTGTTACTTGTGAAGTGGTAGATTGGTTCTAGCTAAGATTAGGACTCGACATTTAGCTTAGTGTTGGAAAACAACGTATGCGACGTGTAAACGGTTTTGTCCGCATAAAGGGAGCTTGTTGACATAGTGAAATCTCGAGTAGGATACTCGAGGAGTGGAGTAGGGTGAAGAGGAACTTCGTAGCCGAACCACTATAAATCTTGGCGTCTTGGTTTGATTGTTCCTTCTCTGATCTCTTTACATTGTTGTGATTCTTACTTATTGTTTGTTTAGTTATAGCTAGTAGATACATACATTGTTAGTTCATATTGTTGGTTGAACATATACTCGGATCTAAAAAATTTTAGAAGTAAAATTTTAAAACACCAATTAACTGGTAAACTATTCAACCCCCCTTCTAGTTTCCACAATTGGTATCAGAAGCCGAGGTCTCTCAAGATTTTTAAAATATACTGTATTTTAAAGCTTGGATCGATCTATGGATTCTGACAAATATCTAGAAGGGCAATCAATGCAAAGACCACCACTTTTTGAAAGTGATAGTTTTATTTATTGGAAAAATATATTCGAAACATATGTTATATCAAAAGGTCTTGATCTTTGGCATGTTATTACTAACGGTGATTTTTAACCCATTGAACAAAATCCGGAAACCAATCTAGATGAGGCCATCCCTTTTGAAAAACAAAGTGATGAACTTAAAAGGAGACTTGCAAAAAATAACGAAGCTAAAATGGTTATTTACAACGCTTTGCCTAGAAAAGAATATGAAATAATTTTCATGTGTAATACGGCAAAAGAAATTTGGAAAACTTTGTTAATCACCCATCGAGGTAATAGTCAAGTCAAAGATAACAAGATTGACCTTTTGGTACAACAATATGAACAATTCGTCATTTCTGAAGACGAATCTATAGATAGTACTTTTGCTAGATTTAATACTATTATTACTAGTCTAAAAGCTCTTGATGAAGGTTACTCTAGCAAGAACTATGTTAGAAAGTTTCTTAAGGCTCTACATCTGAAATGGAGAGCAAAGGTCATGACGATTGAAGAGTCGAAAGACTTAACATCACTATCTCTTGATGAACTTATCGGGAACCTCAAAGTTCATGAAATGATCATCAAGAAAGATTCTGAAATAGTCAAAGCTAAAGGAGAAAGGAGATCTCTTGCTTTAAAGGCTAAGAAGGAATCTAGTGACGAGGAATGTTCGACTTCCAGAAGTGAAGATGAAGAGTACGCCATGGCGGTAAGAGACTTCAAGAAGTTCTTCAAAAGAAGAGGAAGATTCATGAGACAACCTCGGAACGACAAAAAGACGGTCCAAAGAAGCCGAGATGACAAGAACGATAAAAGTAAAAGGAAGTGTTTTAGATGCAGAGACCCAAATCATCTTATTAGAGAATGTCCAAAACCACCGAGAGACAAGAACCAAAGAGCATTCGTTGGAGGTTCTTGGAGCGATAGCGGTGAAGAAGATAATGAAAAGATTAAAGACGAAGCATGTCTCATAGCTCAAGCGCCAAATGAGATATGCCTTGGAGTCGACTTGGAACCCGATGAGTAGATAAAAGATAGCGGATGCTCTAAACACATGACGGGTAACCGAAAGCTCTTCTCCACTTACAAGGCATACAATGGAGGTAATGTCATTTTTGGTAGCAATCTTCGCGGTAACATCATTGGCAAAGGTACTATTTCTAATGACTCTCTCAATATATATAATGTAGAACATGTTGATAACTTAAGATTTAACTTGCTAAGTATAGGACAAATATGTGATAATAAGTGTAAAGTAACTTTCTCTAAACATGATAGTGAAATCACTAAGGATGGTAAGATTATAGGTAGAGGTATTAGGAAGAAAGGCTTATATGTGATGAAATTAGGAAATAAGCCAAAAGACAAAATTTGTCTTGCAATGATTGATGAGAACTCCACATTGTGGCATAGGAGATTAGGTCACGCGAATATGCATCTTATTCAATCATTAGCATCTAAGGAATTAGTTAGAAACTTACCTAAGCTTAAGTTTGATCAACACTTCTGTGATGCTTGCAAAATTGGAAAACAAGCTCACGTTAGTCACAAAGCTAAGAATATTGTCTCAACGACTAGATGCTTAGAACTCCTTCATATGGATATTTTTGGTCCATCCGTCGAACGGAGTTACAGAGGTAACCGCTACACCTTGGTCATAGTAGATGACTACTCTAGGTATACTTAGACTAGATTCCTTAAGGATATAACCGAAGCCTTCGATCAATTTGAAATATTTAGTAAGAAAATTCAAAACCAATTAGGATGTACAACAGTGTCAATAAGAACCGACCACGGTAGGGAATTTGATAATGAGGTGCAATTTGGAGAGTTTTGTAATGCCAATGGAATTACACATAACTTCTCTGCTCCATGCACTCCTCAATCAAATAGAGTGGTTGAAAGTAAAAATAGGACACTTCAAGAAATGAGTAGAACTATGTTAAATGAGCAATCATTACCCCAAAATTTTTGGCGTAACACCGTAAATACTTCAACATATATTCTTAACCGAATCCTAATTAGAGTCATCCTAGGAAAAACACCTTATGAACTCCTGAGAGGTAGGAAACCTACTCTTGATTATTTTAGAGTATTTTAGAAGCAAGTACTTCATTTTAAACACAAAAGACTACCTCACTAAGTTTGACCCAAAGTCATACGAAGGTGTCTTTTTAGGTTACTTCCAAAATAGTAAAGCCCACATAATCCTTAATAAACACACTAGGAAAATCGAAGATTCACCCAACGTGACATTCGATGAAACTCCTCCACCCTCTAAGACATCATTATTTTGGGAAAATTTTATTTAACAACCATTTACTTCCCTTTCCTAATGACTAACCTTGGGTTTTACTCGAACAAGGATGTGTACGAGCCATGCATGTCTATTCTGTCGTTACGGCCATGTATGCGTGACTCAACTGCCTTGTTAGTTTACGACTTTTGGTAAAAGTTAGAAGTTTCATACCCTATATCATTCTTCATCCTAACCGCTGGTTAAACACCCTTGGTGGATGATGACTTAGATGAAGAAGAAGCTATTAAGGTTACCGAAAAGAAAAACTTAGAAAATGACATTGAGGAAGAAATTTTAGAGATTGATGAAATAGTCAATATTAAGGAATCTAGGAACCATCCATTAGAAAATGTCATAGGAAACCTTAATCAAAGAACCCTTAGGTCACAATCCCAAAACCAAAGTAACTTCTTTTGTTTTATATCAACTATAGAACCTAAGAACGTGAATGAAGCCTTAACGGATGAAAGTTAGATAGTCGCTATGCAAGAAGAATTAAATCAATTAATTGCTAATGACGTTTGGGAATTAGTACCACAACCTAGGAATATGACAATCATAGGAACTAAGTAGGTGTTTAGAAATAAGTTAGACGAGAACGGTGTATTTCTCGAAATAAGGCTAGGTTAGTTGCTCAAGACTATAATCAACAAGAGGGCATCGATTATGATGAAACTTATGCCCTAATTGCTAGACTTGAGTCTATTAGGATACTATTAGCTTATGCTTGTGCTTTAGAATTTAAGCTATTCCAAATGGATGTAAAAAGTGCATCCCTGAATGGTTTTATCAATGAAGAGGTATACGTGGCACAACCTCCGGGATTAATTGATTTCAAGAAACCGAATCATGTTTATAAACTAAAGAAAGCTTGATATGGTTTTAAACAAGCACCCAAAGCTTGGTATGATAGATTGAAAGCTTTTCTTATTAAATATGAATATAAAATAGGAATGGTAGATAACACACTTTTTACTAAGAAGAAAAGTTTAAATCTCATCATCGTTTAAATATATGTTGATGACATTATATTCGGTTCGACTTGTCAAGACATGTGTGATGAATTTGATAAAATCATGCATGACGAGTTCGAGATAAGCATGATGGGTGAACTTAACTTCTTCCTTGGATTACAAATAAAACAAATGGAAGATGGTATATTCTTTAATCAATCTAAATATATTAAATAAATGCTTAAGAAATTTGGCTTAGAAGATTCTAAATCAATGAAAATCCCCATGTCCTCCGATACTAAACTCACAATAGATGAAGAGTATGAGTCGGTAGATATTACCAAGTATCGAGGCTGATAGGTAGTGTATTATACCTAACGGCAAGTAGGCCCGATATTATGTTTAGTGTCTGCCTTTGTGGCCGCTTCCAAGAGGCTCCCAAAACCTCTCACCTTGAAGCGGTTAAGCGTATCTTCCGATACATTAAAGGCACTACACACTTAGGATTATGGTATTCTAAGGGGACCGGCATAGAAACCGTAGTATATGCCGACTCTGATCGTGCGAGAGATTATGTGGACAGAAAGAGCACTAGCAGTATTTGTACGTTCGTGGGATGTTGTTTGACATCTTGGTTCTCGAAGAAATATACCGCTCTTGCTATATCAACTACCGAAGCCGAATACATAAGCACCGAAAAGGCATGTCAACAAGCACTATGGATGAAACAAGCTCTTATCGACTATGATGTACGACTCGACGACGTTCCGATTACGTGCGACAACAAAGGCGCGATTGACCTTATCAAAAACCCAGTGCAATACTCTCGAACTAAACACATTGAAATACATCACCACTTTCTTCGTGATAGTGTCCAGAAAGGACATATCTCAATCAAAAAAGTGTCGTCCGTCGACAATATCGCCGACATTCTTACTAAACCCCTCAAAAGTGAATCGTTCAACTATCTACGTCTTGGTTTAGGAATGATGGAACACATTCCATAAATCGCTTCTCTCTGTCTCGATTCTAGTCTGTGTTTCGCTCTGTGTCGTGACAACTTAAATACTTCGTCCGCAGTACTTTGAGCATTTTTAATTCGCAAAATGCAAATTAAAACGTCACTCCTCTTTGTAAAAATTTTGTCAAAATTCGTCCAAAATCTCTCAGCTAAGGGTGGCCTCCATATCTCCGGCGGCCCTCGGATTAAATCGGGAGGCCCCCGTATCGATATGGGACCGCCACTAGTGGAACATTATGTCTGTCAAACTCATTTTTGTAAAACACAAAACCAAACACTCCCTTCCTCTTGCTGCAGCGACGAACACAACTCAAAACCACCAAAAACTCAAAATTGACCAAATTAACTCAAATTGAAGATAAAATCAACACCCACAAGCATTCTTAACATCATTAACATCATCAATTATAAGTCATTTTATCTATTTTATTTCAATTCGTGTCTAGGGTTCATGATGAACATAAAAATTGAAATTGAGGAATTTTCATTTCTATTGCAATTGTGCACAATTAGGACTACTAGATTACAATGTATAACTAATATGCTTCCCGTAGATATAGGATTTGCAAGATTGAAGTGTGTTTGTCAAAAATTGTTTTCACAACCAAACCCCAATTTTATTTTTAAAATCACTCACGTTAGGAACACAATCAAATTGCTTTATTCTAAAAACGTTTTTGCATACATCCGTAATGATCTCATGAACAAAACTCAAGATACATAATTCATATGTATGTTTCGACATGTTTGAATGAGCAAAATCAAATTAAAGAGCGTTTGAGTTAACTCTTAGGTTTTATCTCTAGGTCGAGTTAACCATTACTCCATATATGTTGCATATAGGCACACACTAGGCATGAGTTCAAAATAATAATACAAGTATAAGATAATAAAATATGAGTTTGGTTGTTTTTGTTTTACGTGACAATGCCTCGAATCACCGGACTAGATCACCAAAATACCCGAAACTACATTCCACTCATATCAAATGAATTTAGTCAACCATTACAAAACACCATTGCAAGTCTTGAAAAATGGTACTTTCATGAGGGCCGGGTTGCGAGTCAAAATTTTGAAAACATGGATCATCTTATTGCCAAATTTAAGTTGATTGGTTTTGAGTGTTTGGTGAACATAAACGAACAAATTGTTCCTCATTTTGTTCTTGAGTTTTATAGCCAACTTACATTTGACTATAATTCTGAAGGACAATTTGTTGTCAACTTTGTCATTCAAAATAAGTCATTTTCCCTCATTGTCGAAGAGTTCGGTCATATCTTGAAAATTCCTTTTGAAGGCCACGTCTCATACACCGACATATGGTCACTTGACTACTTACCAATAAGTACTCTGTCAAAGGGTCGTTACAAAACCACTCCTCCTACTCTAATTGTCATAAAGTCTCTTATTCAAACTCCTTGACAAGGTCAAGTAACTCGTACTCGTAATAAGAAATCTGTTGTGGTAAATGAAAACGAAATCTTAACTCGCGAAATTCAAAACCACATGAAATCGTTGGTTGAAATCATTCATAAAAATGTGTTGTGTCTAGGAGGTCATCGGGATCATGTCCCTGCGTGTCTTTGTCATATGCTTTATTGCATCAAAACCTCCACTCAATACAATCTAGCATTCTTCATTCTCAAATGAATGGAAAGAACTAGAAACAAACCTAAGGAACTCTTACCTTATGGAATGCTTCTAACTAGATTGTTCAATCATGTCGTGTCAAATTTTCCCGAGTTAGCAATTGATTGTTACATCTTGTATGATCGAGTTATGCATCCCCTCGCTCCTCATTGTGAGCGAAAGACGCGATCAGATCATGGTACGAAAAGATGTCGTGACTCAAATCCTAGCTCTTCCTCCATCGCTCTTAATCATTCATCCTCATCTCATCACATAGATGAAAATGTTGATGACAATGATGAAGAATCCTTTCATTCTAGCACTCCTTCATTACCTCAACTCATTAGCTCTTTATCAAATGTTGTCCCTAGAATCTTTTAAAAGCTATCCCATGAAAGTCAATCTTTAAACTCATACCAAACCGAAATCATAAACCACCAAATTCTACATCGAGATGAACACCAGAAAGGGTTAAGATCAATCGAAAAAGCTCTAAAGGACATGATGAAGGGAAAGAAGAAATGAACAATGCTTGGAATATTTTAGCTATATTCTATTAGTACTATCACTTATATTTTTAAATGCAATATACTTTAACATTTATCTATTTCTTAGGATTTATAGATTTAGAGAAGGCAATCACACGTGCTTTGGGTGATCCTTTCAATTCTATCATCCAATAATCTTTTAGCTTATTATTAAGTGAATTTCTTGACTATGTGAAATTGCCATTGACTCGTCCCTCATAGTATATATAAATATATATAAATACGTAATAAGGATAAGATCAATAATAGAGAGATAAGTATCCCATAAGGCTTTTAAAAGAGGAAATTACTTTTAATCAAAGCAAAATCCCTAAAAAACCTTCCCGGGTCGTTTCCCGTCGAGGCGTGAATTGAAAATCGTGGTTACGTTCGTGATCGCGTTTTTTGAATGATTCAATGATTTTTTGGTTTGGATTCTATTTCTACAATTTAAAATGCACAAACAAGTAAAAGAACCCTTAAAACGAAAGCAATTTAAGCTAAAACACTAAAAATGTTAACGGGATTCGAATCCTGTTCTTTAAAAAAACTAAATCCTACAAATGCAAATTTAATTTTTCTAAGTCCTAAATGATAAAAGAAAATTTTATAAAAAAGAATTATATTTTTTTGACTTTTATTTAATTTAATATGAATTAAAAACATTTTTAATAAGAAAAATGAATTAAAAATACTAAACTAGATGGGAAAATTCTGAAAAATTCCTGAAAAGTAGCTTGAACTAAGCTAATCCTATAAAAAATGAAAGGGGTGAAACAGCTTATCAAATAAGCTACGAAATAAGCAAAAAAGGCATACATGCTAACATGCTAAAAAGTGATATAAAATAATGTTGCGAAATCCAACTGAACAACTCCCAAGGCATGAGTGGTGTTGTGTGGTTGTAAAAACGTTGGCTGAGTTTTGGTTGATAGGTCCAGGGTCGAGTCTTGTGCACACACTTTGCTTCCGCAACTCCCAATACATTTTATATTTTGCCCAATTTATTTTTTTTTTATTTTTATAATTTTTTTTTTTTATAGAAAAGCTTTAAGACCCGAAAATAAGCAATTTTTAAAAAGTTACTTTTTATACAATCCATAAATAAGCACGGAAATAAGCTAAAAAGAGTGACAGTAGCTTAAAACTTAACAATGACTTAATACTTAACTTATTTAACTTAAAAGCTATGAATAAGCTAAAACTAAACTAAATAAGCTACAAGGGCCTTAAAACAAACCTAATAAGTACTTAGGAACAAAAATAAGCAAATACATAAGCTGGAAAAAAGCTGAAAAAGGTGGATAGTATTGGCTTTTTACACTAAGGCTTACAAGGCTTAAACTGTTGGCCTATTTAAGACACAATAAGCCAATGAAAAAGCAAATAAGCTATCAACAACTAATAAACTATACCTAATAATCATTTAAGGAACAAAATAAGCAAATAGAATGAACTAAAAATAAGCTAAAAGGACAGAATCTCTAAAAGGGATTTTAAGTTAAAATGCTAAACTAAGAAAAACTTATAAACTTGAATAAGCTTTAATCTACACTAAATAAGCTAAAAGCACTCTAAAACTAACCTAATAAGCAAATCTAAGCAAAATAAGGCAAGTCCAATAAGCCAATAAGCTCAGACAAACAAATAAGCTTTTGGCCAAAAGAGAGAACCAAACAGCCTATAGGGCACTTTTTGAGCTTATTTTTAAGCTAATGGATGGATCCTTATGGCTATACAGCTTATACCCCTAAAAAGCTTGAACAATAAGCTATCTAAATCACCCAAGAGAAAATAGTTTGAAAATCAAATAAACCCTAAAATTTGATTATGAAAAAGCTGTTTTTCAAAATTCATGCAAGTCTTAACCTTTTTACTTTGAAAATGACAACTTTTGAGCTTAAAATAAGCTAATAAAAAAGATCCTTATAGACTTAGGACCCTGAAACAGATTAAGTTTGAACATCAAAGATCACATATCAATATTCAAAAAGTATTTTGAAATTCAGAATAAGCCAGAAAAGCAAAAAAAAACTGTTTTTCAAAGAAAAGACACTTAACCAAATTTGTGACAGATTTTGATAAAACAAAAGTAAACTAAAAGACATTTATACTACTGCATTATGACACTAAAAACAACATAAAAACAACCCTTAAAAGCTGTTAAAAAGTCTTAATCAAATAAGCAATTTGAAACTGTTTTTGAACCAATAGTCATAAACACCAATTAGACAAAGCTTAAAAACAAGCTTTAAGACTTAAAAACTCTTGAAAACAGATTGTTATGACTTAAAAAAGGGGTTGTAAAAGTTAACCAAGAGACCCAAACAATTTTTCAAACAGTTTTGACCCACTTTGGATACTGACCCAAACACCCCTTTAAGTTTGAAAAATCCTTTTTTTAAGCTGATTTATAAAGATTTAAGCAAAGAACCTTAAAGACAGATGACAAGTAATCAATGTTAAGCAAAAATAAGCAGAGTCCAACAAATTCAATAACAAGAAAAAAAAATACAATGCTTGAAAGTTTAAATGACCTAAATTTAAATGATAATAAAGTAAATTACAGTATTAAAAATGGTCTAATTTTGTTCACAAGACTTGACAAACGAAAATAAGCTACAATGGCTACTACTTATACTAAGAATTTCTAAGTTTTAAGTCTTCAAGTGTGCTTCTTCACTGAGACATTTGAGCACTTGTATTTCTTATGTGAGTGAGTCCCAAAAGTCATCTCAGCCGTCCAAAAATCTTGTTCACCAAGGTCTGATCATCACAACCCTTCATCTTGTTCGAAGCAAATTTCCATCATCCTAATGAAAATTAAGGGTATTACCAAGGTGGTCAAATGTCCCATATGAGGTGTGGTTTAGTTGGATGTAGACTTTGGTTGTTTGTTTCCAGGATAGGTCGATGGATAGGGTGACACAATACATGAATAGTATCAAAAGAGGTTTTGGCAGGAAAAGTTTGGTTTTGGTTAAAAACTGGGTAAAAAGTTTTGGTGATTTAACAATTAAAGTCCCCTCATTTATTGTATGGTGTAATTGCACCCACGTCCATGTGGAGTATTAAGTTTTAAGAGTTTGTACAGATTTTAGTCCTTGAGGGAGTATATAGTGTTTACACCCACAGTCCCTTAAGGACTAACAAAGTTAAAAGTTAAAGGGTTTGTTGGGCTAACGGTTGTTAAAGGCTGATTGGGCTAACGGTTTTTGTTTGGGCCAGGATTACTTTAAAAGGGTATTGGGCCTTTTAAGCTTTTAAGATTAAAAGTCTTTGTGTAAAAGTTACTTAAGGGCTGTCCCGTCCCATTAGGATGAGTGCGGGTTGGCCATTAAGTAATATCTTTCCGGGTTTCGCCTCGGCTTTGACTTGTTGACCTTTTGGGTTAACTTTGACTTTGACTTTTCATGCTCTTTCCATTCCGTGCTCGGTTTTGTCGTTTTTGGCTTTGTTTTTGTCCTTTTCTTAGATATCCGTCACCTGCACAATACAAATGAAAACATACGAATACAAGGTATTTTTGGTACGCTTTTGGTCATTTAAGTCCATTTTTAAAGGTCAAAGGTATGTGTATTTAAACACATACCAAAATCCCCCATACTAAACTATTGCCGTGTCCTCACGCAATGCTATAAGTAAACACTTAAGAAAACTAAGAATCTCAACCCCCCTCGACTAATTACCTCAAAAAGTAGCTAAGTGTTCATCAAGGGGAATTAAAGAATCAATAGCTTTAAAAAGCCTCGTTTTGACCATTTTTAAATATATACACTTATTCCCACACTTATTTTTGTTCTTTTTATTTTTCTCATTTTTTTGTACTTTTCTTTTTAAGCAACTAACTAACATGTTTGACTTTTGTTATTTTCATAACTTTAAGGGTCATAGAACAAGACGCACTTTAATCCTAAAATTCCCCAAAATAGGATAAAATTCATCGTCCTAAAGACTTTTCAACTTGTCCCAACAAACCAAGCTTAAAAACTAATCACCGTTATTTATAGGTTAAGATGCCAACACTACGTCATATATAATAGACATTGTGAACTTTTCACTCCCGACAATTATTATATATTAGGTGAATGTGCTAATTTTGAATTTCAACCATGGATCAACGTTTTAAAGAAAATTTCCTATGCTTCTCGTTTCCAACCATAAAAATGATTAGAAGGCGAGATCATCCCATGTAGCGACTTTCGTCTCGGCACATCCCAACCTTTGACTACTAAGTGTACCCGGCATTTGTACACCCCACAGAGACTAGTATCGGGACTCACGGACCTTCGTTTTCAAAAACTCTTAGGTTTACCGTTTATACATAAAATCACAACTTAAAACGAAACAGTCTTAGTTTAAAAGCATATTTAATTTAAAAAAAAAGAAATTTTCCCTATATTTATTAATTCACGTTTACTATACTTAATATAATTACACATTACTAATGAAATCTTTGACCTTTTAGAAGGCTGCAACATCGGTTGTGAGCTGGCAAGATGCAACAAATTATCAGTCTCGGATAAATACTATGTTGCCTTAATAGGGAAGACTAGCAACATCGGTTGTGAGCCGGCAAGATGCAGTAAACTTTTATCAGCCCACAATTTATTATTATTATTACCACATTTTTTATTTTTTATATATTATACCACGATATAGAGAATTCTATTTTAGAAAATTTAAGTATAAATTTAAACTAAAATTATTGATATCGACTATACTTCAAAATTTGTTGATTTAATATTAATCTTTCGAAAGAGATCAACGAATATTAATCCGGTTTAAGAAGCAAAGGGAAAGGAGAAAAGCCACAAACTCCACTTATGAGCTTGTAAGATTTCCAAATAATCCCTGTTTAGCATCTAATTCATACTTAACTCTATCATTCTTCGTTCTTCGCAAAGATCCTCGAATGCTTAGTCTAGCTAGAGCTCAACACGCTCGATCGAGTCAAAATTTATTCTTATTCTACCCAGTAGGAAAGTCAAAAGTTCTGAACAAAACACGTTTATATGTAAATTTTTGAAATTTTTGAATTGTTTTTATTTCTTTTGGTATTTTGGTGTATAAAAAACAGAATAACGTTAAACAACGCTGCAAGGCACAATCAAATCGATAATCCCCCCAAACATAACTTAACCATGTCCTCAATGGTATTAAAAAGGGTCTCTTTACGTAAAAATCCTAAACCGTTTATTAAGTATCTTAATAGATAAACTGTTTATTCGATAAGATTTGGATATTGGAATCCAAAAAGAAAGCAGAGATGTGAAGCTCGGAGTGATCGAAGACAAAGAAAAAACCGCGAAGCACGAGAGACTTCAAAAATCCGAGACAAACATTGAATGACAAACACAAAACACAAAGCACGGAAAAATGGAAGTAGGCAGATCCTCCTCACACACAAAGACACAATTCATTACAACAACTATGATAATATTATAATAAGCATAGTGTTGCCACCCCACGAAGCGCTTAGTATTAAAGGTTCACATAGCTGACCGCGATCCCCCCATACCTGAAACTGGTCAAGTAGATAAGAAATGTATACACGAAACAACCAAAACAACGAAGTCCTCGTCCATAAGAAGCAAGTCAAAAAACTCCATCGGTCTTCAAAATTTTATAATGACATTGAAAAGCTTAAGGGGCCCCGATAGAAAATTCAGAGTTAAGAGAAGTAGAAACTCTTAAGAAGTGAGAATTCCCAGGGGTTAAAACTTTTTCCTCCTATTTTTGGATGAAAAAACGAGGGTGGAGTTTCAGACCCGGGAACTTCTTTGTGGAAAGGAAGTCCATAAAGAGGAGGATTAAAATCCTCAAGAATTAAAGAAGCATTAGTGGTCTTCTTTACATTCTTTTCTGGTGTTACATGAATAGTGACTTCGAAAAGGTTCTCATGAATGAGTATACCCGGATTAAATACCTTGTCCTCGTTATTGGTTGAAGGCAAAGCATCAACCTTGGAAAAATCCTCATAGAGAACTGAGTCACACTCGGGGGAAGGAAGGAAATCACTTGATCTAGGGGATCAAGTTCATCAATCAAGAGTTTAGACTCTTTGATTTTATCTTCCTTGGAGTCAAATAGATCATCATAAACATCATCATTATCAGACTCAAGTTCAACAAGATCATCATCGACATCATCATATAATCGTGGCGATGAATAATCAAGAGCATGTTCATTGGTGAGCATCTCGGGAATGGTATCAACAAGATCGTTATTAGGAGAATATTCGACTAATGAATCATGGTTAAGCAAATATTCTATCCCTCTAACAACGTCTTCCGGAGTTATGTCATCATTTCCCGGTGGAAATGACTCAATAAGAGCGAGTTCATCGGTGAACTCATCGAGTAAAAGGTAGACATGATCATCATTTCTCGGTGGAAATGAATCACTTGCGAGATAAGCTTCGAATTCTTCCCAAATTAAATCACTTTCTTCGAAAGAAGTAATTGTAGGGGAAGAAGCAGACTTGGTCACGGGTTCCAAAATCGGAGTGGGATTGCCACTCAATGGATTGATAACTTCCGGTGAAGTTAAATCGGTATGAGAAGAAAAAGTGGGATTGCTACTTTGATGATTAGTTGCCTTTTCATTTGCAAACAAGTCCTCAAGATAATCTTTATGAGAGACATTGTAGATGTCAATCATGTTGATAGATTCTTTTTGAGGATTGTTAGAATAGATTAAAGTATCATGTCTCAAGTTTAAGATTAATCTTTCGTCACCGTCACGGAGAATCATTTCTTCTTCGTGAACGTCAATTAAAGCACGAGCGGTCCGTAAGAAAGGTCTTCCCAAGATAAGGGGACACGAGGATCGCTTTCATAATCAACGATGATGAAATCGGCTAGGAACGTGAATCTTCCAACCAGAACAAAGACATCTCTTGCAATTCCTACCGGAGTACAAATTGTCCGGTTAGCTAGTTCAAGGGTCATGCGGGTGGAAATAAGCTCGGGTAAACCTAACTTTTTCCAAACCGAGAGTGGCATCAAGTTGATACTGGCACCTAGATCGGCTAAGGCCTTCCAATTGAGCTCACTAAAACTACACAGAATGAGAAATTTCCCAGGGTCTCCAAGTTTCTCGGGTAACTTCTTAAGGATAACCGCTGAGCAATTTTCATTGAGGGGTGTATTTGCCAGTTCTAAAAGTTTTTCCTTATTGGAAAGGAGAGCTTTAAGCATCTTTTGGTACTTCGGAATTAGAATTAATGCATCAGCATGAGAGATATTGATGTAAAGTTGTTTGAACATTTGCCAAAACTTATGAATTTGTATTTCATCTTTGTCTTGCTGTTTTTCCTTGTTCATCCTTGAAGGATAAGGGATATTAGGGTGAAAAGGATCCCTTTTTGGCATCTCATAAAATTTTTGTGAAGGAGCTTAAGGTTTTTGGACAAGAGGAGGTGGGACCTTAATGGTATACTTAACGAGTTTCGGGTCTGTTAACATCTCCTTTGCTCGTTCATCCTCCTCTGGATTAATGAATGGTGGAGGCATTGGAATGGAAGGTCCATCTAAAACAATACCACTTTGGGTGGTGATGGCTTTCAATTCACCATTCGAGTTAGCAATGTTGTTGCTAGGTAGTGATCCCGAAACCGAAGAAGAAGCGATGTTCATTTGAAAGAAACTAGCCATCATATTCTTAATGTCATTTGTTAATTTATTTTTGAAAGCATTATTTTGATTCTGCATTGTAGACTGCATTTCACTTCTTAATTCTGATTTCAAATTACTGATATGATTTCTCATAGCTTGCATACTAGCCTCATTTGTTTTCTTAAATTTCTCTAAGTCACTCGGAGTGGCAACTTGAGTTTGTTGAATCGAAGCTTGATAAGACGTATTTCCCTGATTGAAGTTATTTCCTCGA
>BQNB010004263.1:0-108906 GCA_026074375.1 Tanacetum coccineum
TTCATCATTGTCATCACAATATTCGTTCTAACAGGCGACAATACTCAAATAGTCAAAGGACTAATTTTAGAACAATCCAAACTCATAAAAAGGGCAAGGGTTACAATGAGGTGAACATATCTAGTGTTTTTAATTTGAGGGAGGTTATATTAGAAACCCTCCCTTTCTTAGATACTGGGGGACTGATCCCACCCATCCATCCAAAAATATCCAAGGGCTGAGATTAAAACCAACTTATTAATAAAAAAAAAAAAAAAAAAAAAGCGGAGGGGTATGTTGGTAAAATTACAACACACAACTACCCACACACGATTTCATAACTCAATCGTCCTTTCATTTCAAAACCACAGACAAAAAAACACACACTACTCACACAGTTACACCGATCAAAAAACACACACTAAAACACACACATAACCCTAGATCTAACAACAAATCATCAAAATCAAAGCAAAAATCATCTAAAAATGGAGGTAGAAGACGCCGTTCCGGTAAAAAACCGAAGAAAATAACGATTAAAATCAAAGATAAAGGTATAAAAACACACAATATCTACATTTTTTAGTGTTATTTTGAATTTAATACTGTTTATAAAGTTTTTTGATGAATATATTGTCATTTTTAGTTGCAGTGATTTGCATTTTAATGAAAAAAATGTGATTAACTACTGTTTATAGATGTTTATAGATGCTTTAATGATGTTATAGTGATAAGTTTTAACTGATTAGAAATGACTAGTTGATGATATTGTTAATGAGTGATTTAGAGATGAAATGACAGACTTAAGCCTTTGCCGAATGCTTAGACACATCCTATGCCTTCGGCAAAGCCAGAGACTATGCCTTCGGCAAAGCCGAGGCTATGCCTTTGTAAAAGCCAAATGCTATGACTTCGCCAAACACAGAGGCTATGCCTTCGCCAAAGGGAAAGGATACGAATTCACAAAAAGCAGGCTATTCCTTCGGCAAAGCTGAAGGATAAGACGCAGGCTGTACTTTCGGCAAAAGCAGAACGCTTAGTTTAAATAAAACAAATAAAACATGATTTGTTAGATACTATCATATATGATAATTATAATATGAAACTGTAAAAAAGTTTTATACTATATCATATATGATACAAGTTAGGTTTTAAAGCTTTTATGGAAATTTTGAACATGTTATTTGTATGACAAGTATGATTAGAAGGCTTAGCAGATCACAATGCATGTGTTTAAGTATACGCCTGAAACAAAACATAACATGAAATTATGACAATCATATATGATAATTGAAAAAATATGTGTTATATTTATTTTAGTCTTTAATATCATACATGAAAAAATCAAGCCAGTGACTATGCCTTCGGCAAAGCCGAATACTATGCCTTCGCCAAACCCAAAGGCTATGCCTTCAACAAAGGGAAAGGATATGAATTAAGAAAAAGCAGGCTAAGACGCAGCCTATTCCTTCGGCAAAGCTGAAGGATAAGACAAATAAACAATGATTTGTTAGATAATATCATATATGATAAAGCAGAACGCTTAGCATAAATAAAACAAATAAACAATGATTTGTTAGATAATATCATATATGATAAATTATATTATGAAACTGTAAAAAAGTTTTATAATATATCATATATGATACAAGTTTTATGAACATGTTATTTGTATGACAAGTGTGATTAGAAGGCTTAGCAGATCACAATGCATGTGTTTAAGTATGCGGTTGAAACAAAACATAGCATGAAATTGTGACAATCATATATGTTAACTAAAAAAGTATGTGCTTATCTGTATGTAGGTTCTGGTCGTTCGAAGAAAATTGAAAAAACTAAAATATCAAAAAGGAAAGCCGATGAAGAAGCCGCAGCAAAGGCAGCAGCAGAGGAAGAAGATGCTATAAGAAAATCAAACGAGAAAACGACAAAAAAGAAAATCAAAGAAGCTAAAAGAGAGGCTAGAAAGAAACTAGCTAAAAAGAAACAACTTGAAAGGGATACAGAGGAAAACGTATCAGACAATGAAGGTAAATTTATATTACATAAACTACTCAACTGATATTATTGAATATCAAATATGATTGTCGATATGCTTATAAACAATTCATGAAAAAAAAATGCAGAATATGATTATCAAAGTGATGACGTCGATAACAAAGAAAAAACCGATGAAGAAGCTGCAAAAAGAAAAGCAGAATTATTAGCTGAACTACAAGCTATCGAGACAAGACTTGAGAAAAAAGCTAAAAATGAAGCACAAAATAAAGGTACGTTTGTTTGTTTAAAAACTATTGTATATCAAATATGATTAATAATTTGGTTTGTAAATGTGAAGATAATGATGTGAATGTCAATGAAAATGAAGATGAATATGACAATGAAGAGGATGAAAATAATGAAGAGGATGCAGCCAACAATGAAGAGGATGATGAAAACAATGAAGATGATGATGATGATAATCAAGAGGATGCTGAAAATGAAGAGGATGCTGAAAATGCAGAGGATGCTGATAATGAAGAGGATGCTGATAATGAAGAGAATGTAGATCAAGTTTTTCATAAAATAAAAACGTTGCCTTTCTTGAACGCAGCTACAAGATCAAATAAGATAGAAGATGGAAAAGGTACAATTCTAGTATTTAATATCATACATGATATAAAATGTAAAAGTACATGACATGCAAAAGATAATATTTAAATTGATAAATCATATATGATATAATATAAACTAATTTTTTTTTTCATAACAGTCCTAGAAAAACTACACAAAAAAAGGAAAATGGAGACAAGTGAATCTGAAGAACCCGAGAAGAAAAAATCAAAACGTCAAAAGAGCATCTGCAAAGGGAAAATGAAAAAATCTGGAAGCAAAAAAATCCAATAATTGAAGAATCACCAAAAAGATTCACAAGAGGTGACGCGAAAAGACAGGCTGAATTTGAAAATGTAAACCCGCAAAATGAAGCAGAAGATGATGAAGAAGTGAAATCAATATCTAGTGACGATGAAATAGTCGAAACAAAAAAGAAGGGAAGAAAATCAAAAGGCAAAAAGGAAGGGAAAAAGATGAAGAAAGCAGAAGAAGAAAACCAAGTGGAATCAGAGAAGGATGTTTTATATGAAGAGAAATAGTGATGATGAAAGGTTGCCTGTTTGTATGGAAAAGAAGAAGAAAAAAGGACAAAGAAAGCAAAACCTTCAACTTCAATATCATATATGATAAAACAAAGCAAGAATGAGATAGGAGGAGGAGAAAACAATGACTCAGAGGAAGAACAGGAGGATAGAAAGTTAACAAAAGATAAAATGGATGAAGGATTAGAAAGTGAATCAGAGGGAGACGAGCAGTTGAAGAAAGTGGAAAAACCTAAAAAGGTAAAAGGATCAACAACTGAAAAACAATACCCAACTTGTAACACCCGATCGTCACCAAAACCTATGTATGAAGCTATGATGACTTTATCATATCCACAAAAGAAATGCTTAAAGGATATGGGCTTCGAGAGAATGATCCACTTTCCAATAGTTGAGCTTCCATCAGCGTTGGCTTACCATGCAATCGACCACTTTCACCCAGGAAGCATGGAACTAAGGCTAGAGAAAGGATCTATAAAGGCAACAAGACAAAAAGTACAAGACATGCTTGGTATACCAATGGGGAGCAGGAAGTTAGAAGACCTGGAACAAAGACCTTCTAACGACCCGTTCATTAAAGAGTGGGAAAACCAGTTTAAACACGTGAAAAAACCAACACCAGCAGCAATAGCTTCAGTGATATCAGATTCAATACAAGCTGATTTCATGTTCCAAATGAACTTCATAACTCTATTCGGAAGTACGATGGGAACACTTGATAATGGTGGCAGGGTGTCGACAAAATTATTGAAAGGAATTACTGAGGATGTCGACATATCAGAAATAGACTAGTGTGGGTACATATTTGACTGCTTGCACAACAGTAAGAAAAACTAGAAAGATGTGAAGACACGAAAGAACTTCTACTACGGGCCACTCACATTCTTATGTGTAAGTTATATTCAAAATTCTCTGACAATTTTTTCTATCTAATGAGAAATATAATATCAACAAAATGTAATCTAACACTTTTTTTTCTTTACAAAAGCTGCTCTACTTGGACTCGACAATCTTCCCAGACCTTCGAGTTCTCCGTCACAGACCAGCACTTAGAAGCTGGAACACTACAACAATGAGAAAAAGAATAAAAATGGAGACAGAGACAAGACGCTTGGGAAAATTGGAACATCACGGAGAGTTTAATCATGAAGAAGAGCAGGATGGAATAAATGTGTACAAAGGATTAGATGTCTATGTTCCCCCGATAAACGATAAAGAACCAGAAACAAAAGAGGTAAAAAACTGTGAACTTTTTGCAATAATCATTAATCAAAAGTTTTGATTTATAAAATCTGATAATTTATCTGCATATATCACATATGATACTATGAAAAATCTGAACTTGTTTTAATAATATATTAGATAGTTTTGACATATCATATATAAAAGTTTTGATATATCAAATATGATAATTCATCTGCATATATCACATATGATACTATGAAAAATCTGAACTTGTTTTAATAATATATGAGATAGTTTTGACATATCATATATGAAAGTTTTGATATATCAAATATGATAATTAATCTGCATATATCAAATATGATAATTCATCTGCATATATCACATATGATACTATGAAAAATCTGAACTTGTTTTTAATAATATATGAGATAGTTTTGACATATCACATATGATAGATAAAATGTAACTTAATATGTACATCAAAACTAATCCGTGCTTGTTTTGCAGGAGTATTATGAAAAAATCGTTTTGAAGTTTGATATAATTTCTGACGAAAGATCAGAGTTGGTTAGAACGTTGAGAAACGGAGTGAAAAAGTTTGAAGACGACCAAATGATGATTGATTTTTGCAAGCAATACAGGGAATTGTTTAATGATAATGAATTCAAACTCTATGAGTACTCTAAGGACGACGATAGCGAGGGTGAGACTGATGGAGATAATGAAGACAACAATCATGATGATGATGGAGCACCAACAGCAGATGCAAACAAGAAAAAAGAAAGTGAAAATCAAACGAAAGAGAGAAAAAAAGAAGATATTGATAAACAAACAGAAGAAAGTGGAAGTGAAGGAACCGATGAAAGTGGAAGTGAAGGAACTGAAGAAAATGGAAGTGAAGCAACAGAAGGAGGAAGTGATGGAAAGGAGGAAAACATGAATGGAGACGAGAAAGAGGTTACAGCTCACATGGATGTTGACAGTCAGAAAAAAGACCTCAATAAAGAAAAGGATGCCAATGAAACTGAAGACAATGACAAGATGAACAACATTGATATGAAGAATGATTCAATTCAGGAGAAACAAGCTGATGATAAAGATGAAATTGGTGAGGATGAATTTTGGAATACACAGTTTACTGACTCACAGTGTGAAGAGTTGGAGAATCAAGCAAAAGAAGAAATTAAAAAGAAAACAGCAAAAAGAAAGACCGTTATAGAAATGACTCCACCATCATTCTCTCTTGGTTTGTCCCCAGATACAAACAAGGTAGAAGAAAGGGCAGCAAAAAGAGTCAAAAAACCGTCTAGATTTATTGTTTCTCCATACATAAACAAAAAAACAGCTACAAAGGGAAAAGCAGTACAAGATGAAATGATGATTTGTAGTTACTTGTTTTCGATGGAAGGAAGTGAATTGTAAGTTTAAGTTACCTTTACTCTTTCAATTTATTTATCATTTCAATTTCTTCAAATAATATCATATATGATAAATTTGTTGTTTTATGTAGAGACTTCATCTTTGAAACGAAAGAAGGAAATGCAACCATCCGAGATTATATGCAGACTTTAGCCCCATCCTTAAAAATCGAATCTAATGTCATTGACACCTACTGCTTAGTTTTAAACCATGAGCAAGGAGTGAACAACAAACGAAAGAAAACAAAGCATTTCTTCCACACGGGGATGATTGTAAGTACCTTAAACCTTTAAAAGTAAGCAACTACAAAAATATATTGTTTGCTACAAAATAAAATATGTTGTTATATGTAAACAGACAAGAGACATGTTTAACTGGAAGATGGAGGACGGAAAGAAGTATGATGAAAAGAAGCAATACAAAGCATTTTCTGACACAATGAAGAACGAGTTCAAGAAAGACAATGAAGTGAAAAAGTTGAAAGATCTAGAAATGGTAACAAGCTTGCTACAAGTATTCTCTGATTATAAACACATTAAATTATTTTGCATTAAGACTGATACAACAACACATTTCCAAATATATAGGCATTCTTTCCAATTATCGCCCATGAACACTACTACCTCGTAGTATTTAACTTCTTAAAGGGCACTACAGTGATAATTGACAACTCGAAAACGCCAATGTCATATGAAGCAAAATATAAGAAGGACTGCGATGTTCTGGTAAGCAACTAAATGCTGTTATATGTATGATTATATTATCAGTATCATATATGATATCATGTATGATAAAAATGTAAACAACTATTTTTAAATGTATGATATCATATATGATACTATGATTGAAAATAAATCTCTCTACAATGTTCTTACTTTTTTGCAGAAAAACATGTTTTCCATGTATCTTAAAGAAGTGCAGCATCCAAAAGCTAAAGAAGTGTTGAACAAAAAGCCAACAATCCTAAGGCCTAAATGGGGGACAAAGGAAAACAACACAGATTGCGGGGTTTTCTTGATGATGCACATGGAGAACTACAACGGGGAGAATGCAAGGAATTGGGACCTGGAATTTCCTACAGAGGAACAAGGAAATAGATATGATATAATAAAGATGAGGATGAGGTTCGCTGCAAAAATGCTAACTCATGAAATCAACATACATCGTGAAGAAATGAGTAAACAAGCACTGGAATTTGCAGAAACTAACAAAGAAAAGAAAGCGAGGGAGGAACTGATAAAGGAAGCAATAAAAGTGAAGAAACAAAAACAAGAGTCTGAAAGAATCTCAAGTGCCATATGATGAAGACTTTTGGGAGAACTGTAGTCCTATTAATGTTTTCGTCTCTTAATTACTTTTAGTAACAAACTGTAGTAGTTTATGATCAATTGTTAATGTTTTCCACTGGGAAGGGGTACGCGGTATGCAGGAGAACCCCTTTGGGGTTGCTCTGAGCTTGGGTGTTAACTAGTCGTCGAGGGGCTTCTCCGACTAACACGCTTGAGTCATGCCACCTACCCTAAGCCAAAAGTGATATGCCACTGGGTTTTTAGTTTAGACTGGTAATATAGGATGCCGTTGGTGGTATTGCAGTTTATATCACATTTTGGGGCCTTTAACTGGTAATCTAGGATGCAATTGGTGGTACCATAGATTGTATCACATTTTGGGGCATTAAATCTGTAATGAAACTAAGAAGTTATGAATTATGATTAAATGGAAATGCCGAAACATATGCAGATGTTAATTTGGAATTATGTCTATTTTGATACAGTTTTCATTGCACAAATTGGTAATCACTTGGGTGTTTTAGCATTTACAAAATATTATGATGGTAGATAAAATATAAAGTACACATTAAATCATATATGATTTCTTTCAGAAAGCACATATGATTGCTTTTTCAAAACTTGTTAAATACAACTATCAAATATGATAACTCAAAGCAACAAAGGAACAAACCCAGTATATCATATATGATTTTCAAAAAGCACCTATGATTGGTTTTCAACTTGTTAAAAACAGCTATCAAATATGATAACTCAAAACAACAAAGGAACAAAACAAGTATTTTTACAAGAATCACATATGATACTTCAAATAGAAAGAAAACTAATGTAAACTTGTAATTTCTACATGATATCACATATGATAAAACTTAATAATAAAGAAGATCCAAACACATGGGATTATTCAAACATAATAAAGAATATTTTTTAAAAGTATCACATATGATAATTCAAATAAAAAGAATCTAATGCAAAATCATATATGATTTCAATATGATATCATATATGATACAACTTATTAAAAACAAACAAACAGTTTGCTGAACTTATCATTCAACAAAAATATACTTATTCATGAATCAAGTCTTCATCTTCTTCAACCAATTCTTCTTCGTCTTCAGCCAAATCTATTTTTTCTTGAACAACTTCCTCTTGACACACTTCTTTTTCAACCACAACTTCCTCTTGACCTACTTCTTTTTGAACAACAACTTCATTTTGATCTTCAAACCTCCCCGGGCATGTCCTCTTGTTATGATCGGTACCGCCACACAATGAACATGAATTCCTGCCCTTCAAACTTTTTTCAATTGCTTTCTCTTTTCCTCCTTTGATACGCAACTTTTTTCGTCCTTTGGTAGATCCAACAGTCGGATTGTTAACATCAACAGCAGCCGGCTTTGGAACTCCAACAAGCTGCTCCAAATTATCAGTTTTGTTCTTTGAAGGAGGATTTGGGCAATCAGCTTCAACCTCTTTCTTTAGTGACTTCAACTTTTCAACAAAAGCGCCTAACCTTGGCTCATCTTTACTCAGCAAATGCACACAATGATCAACAATAGAAGTTGCCTCGTTCGCATAATTCTTAACAACCACATTCTTCTCACCATATCTATTTCTTTTGTTCCTTAAACCAGCAGGTATAAGGTTCTTCGTCCAACGCCTCAAGATGTATTGTTGTGGAATCATTTCAACATTGGCATTCTTAAAGACACAAAAATATGCTTGCATAATATGCCAACTCTGACAAAAAGCTGACATGAACAAACAACTGAACCATCTCCTACGCTCCGCAAAACCTAAACAAAGCACAAAAATAATGTAAAAAAACTGCATTGTATAATCATATATGATTACACATAAAAAAACTGGAAACTACAAAAACCATACCTTATAAAGCCCATCTTTTTTGAAAAACATATCAACTTTATCATTTTCGTCAGCTTTATCATTCCCTTTATCTACAGATTGAGGTTTCTTCTTCTTCTTATTCGGCATTTCATAAACATACGGACTCTCTTTGATAATACACACCTCAGATCCTTCAACCAAACATTTTGAATCTATTTGGCAATAAAATAAGCCAACAAATATTTCTTTCTGAACTAACTCAAACAGCGAACGAGTGTAAACATTAGACGCATGACGTTCAATCTTAAGAAGGGTCTTAAGCTTAGGAACGGTATCAATTGTCTTATGATCCATCCTTTCTTGTACATGCCTTTGCTTCTCCATCGCCGTCTCAAAACAGTTCATAAAATTCATAAGAGTCGAACCAGAATTTGTAAAATGAGAGAAAAAGGAGTTCTCACTCTCTGACCTGGATGTTGTCCTCATCAATCCACATAATGGAGAGTCAATAAAATATGCAGGAATCCAAGTTGAACGAATATTAAACATCTTTGTTAACCACTTATGATTCTCCAACTTAAACTCTTCCATCAACTTTCCCCATCTATACTCAAACTCTTCGGGACCAATGTACATATTCCATACAATTTTATTCAGCTTCTCTTTAAAGTCAGTCTCATCATAGATTTTTGCACATATCTGAAAGAAGAAAAACAATAAACTTTTAACAATTAATTCATAGTATCAAATGTGAAATAACAAATAACTTAAAACTGAATTATCATATATGATAAAACAAAATGATATGAAAATAAAAATGTATATTGAAATATCATATATGATGAAACAAAAGAGTAATCAAGCAGCTTTCACAATAAAGGCTTGCTCCATATAAGTCAACTGCCTCTCTGTCTTTGACAAATGCTTGTACTCTTCACGTTCAAGCTCGTGATTATGAATAGTATCAAACACTTTCAGAACAAACTTTCTAGTACAAGTGATATCAAATAAACACCACACGCGCATTGCATCTAGTTCATATGAAGATTGAATTTCTCTTTGTTTGTCACGTTACCTAAAATCTAGTGTACTACATGTATGTCCTTAGGGCAACCCATCCTATTGCAAACTAAATACTTTTGTCTAACGTCTCCATTCAACATTCTTTTCTGACATGAACGTCTAACTACAAACCCTGCTTCTGCCACAAAACTCAGATATGCAAACAACACAATCCCAACTGAATCAAAAACATTCCTTTAACTATAAAACAGTCGCATAAACTTTGGAAATTAATAAACAAGTTCCAACCGGAGTATCTAAAATTAAATGAGTAACAAACGATTCTGGAGTACACAACGCATCAAATCTGTAAAAAATAAAAAAGAAAAGAAAAAAATAAATAAAGAAGGATGTGTCATGAAAAAAAATGCAAAAAACACAATATAAAATCACAAATGACATTTAAATAAACACAAGCTGTGATAATCATATAATGATATAACAATGAAATATAAAAACAAATAAAAAAACATGTAAAATACATATATGATATATCAAAAGATGATATTAATACACACAAGCAGTGAAACATATATGAACACATATATTATATATATACAAACACTGGAATATCAATATGATATCAGATACAAAACTTATATGATATACCAAACAAAAACAACCTCAATTATAAACACATTAACACAAGATAAAAAATATCAAATATAAAATATTTCAAATCAACTTAAAACTGCTTATTCCTAAACTAATAAGTTACAAACAACTTAATTAATTAAAAATAGCTTATGAACATAAACGTACTCTTAACAGCATGTGTGTCATCACTCTCCCTTCTCATAAAAGCAAACAATCTCTTCCGTAAGAGCATTAAGAGAAACACCATAAGGATTTGAGAACACTAGATAACGCACTTGAATGACTCGTATACCATAAAACCTGATAATAAAATCAAATATCTAATAAGCAATCTTATTTTTTCAGATAATAATAATAACATAAGCAATTCGCATAAAATCAAAAATATATATTTATATAACGAGAGCAGTTGAATCTAACCCGATGTTAACGAATTAAAGAAGTGAAAAGAACAAGAAGAAGAAGATGATCGATTGAAGAATACGATAATCAATCGATTAGTTTGTTGTGTTAGATAAGATAATCGTTAGTCGAAGAGAGAAAAAATAGATCGAAGCTAAACACACACTATGTGTGTGAATTAAAAGAGACGGTTACTAAAAAAATTGCTTTTATATTGGACAAAATAGCCCTTGTAGTGCAAATTAAGAATTTAATCTCATTCGTTGGATCATATAAAGATGGAGGGTGGAGATGAGTCCCCCAGTATCCAAAAAAGGTTTGGTATCCAAATGAACTTAAATCCTTTAATTCAACATCCATTTTCATATATTTTTTTGAATTTTTAGTTTTTTTATTTTTATTGTTGCCTAAACCGATGCTTTGCGTGGGTACCATGCTATCTATACTATATTAGAAAGCATTTAGGACATTTTATTTTTAGAAAGTTTTAAAAATTCAGACTTTTAAACTTTATTTTATGAAAATATAAGGATATGGAATCTTGACCATCCATTTCATTTTAGGGAACCACATCTTAGGGTGACATTTATTACTTATTAATTAAAAAACCACATTTATTTTTAAATTAAAATATCTTTTTATCTATTTATCACTATATTTTTAAAAAATTTGTGCTCTTTAATTCAACATCAATTTTTATGAATTTTTAGTTTTTTTCATTTTTAGTGTCGTCGAACCCGCTGTTTTGCGCGGTCTTCCGTCTAGTTATATATAAAGCATTTACACCTTTTTATTGAATATTGAAAATTGAAAATTAAGAAAAAAAATTGTCTCACTAAATTACCCGTACTACTTAACAATAACTTATGCATGACCAATTTGAAAAACTTATATTTATTAGTTTCTAAATTATACATTGAAACAAATTAAACGTTATAACCAATGTTTTAAAACCCGAGTTGACCCTTTCGGTTGAACGGGATGATTCGTGAACCTATTCGGATACCGGGCCGGATGTGATTAGGCTTTTGCTTGCTTGAGAAGCGGATTGAACTGCCAGTTTTTTCGTTAATCCGGGTTGAAAAACTCGGCCGGGTCACAACTTTTTTTAAATCTAACAAAAAAACTTCATATACAACTATAAAAATTCGGTCGCTATGCACGAATACACGTCTAATTTTATCATATCTATACTTCTATATCTATACTACTATATAAAGTATTTATAATGTGGGACCCATTAAAAATTAAGATAAGGAAGTGCAATCTTGACCATCCATCTTATTTTTTGGAATCACATCAAAAAGTGACATGTGTCACATTTTGATTAAAAAATCACCTATATTTTCAAATTAAAATATTTTTTTATCAATTTAATTTTATTATGATCTAATTTCACCAAATTTTTTTAAATTTTGCGCTCTTTAATTCAATATACATTTTGTTATATTTTTATAATTTTTTTGTTTTTTACATTTTTAGTGGATTTATTTTATGTTGATTTATATTTTTTACAACTTTAACCTTAATTAAATATAAACTTGATATGTTAAAATTATATACTTTCGGAGAGTGTGTTGTCTCTTTACATGCGAGAATGATGATGTTAATATGGTGTTGCGGGAAAGCTACGGGAAACCCAAACGAACACATACAACGAACACATACATTTAAAGTGTTGTGAAACGAAATTACTAAGCGGGTAGGAAATTGCGTAAAGAGTTGAGTTAGTAATTTTTTTATGGCGCTATGCGCGGGTAACCAACTAGTCAACTTCAATAGTATTTTAAATTATTTATCCGGTTTTTTTTAATAAATGAAAACCTAAGGATCGGAATTGCTAAAAGGAGTATATTAGGAAAGTAATATGTAATTATAAACATAACTTTGCTTGGAACTCACGCACGAATCGTAGGCAACCGACATTCATGGCCTATAAATAAGGGTACAGGCCTTTAGTTTTCGATTAAATTTTTTTCATCGTTTAGGTTTTTTGAAAGAAAGAAGATATGGCCGAGAGAAAGGTATTGAATAAGTACTATCCACCAGATTTTGATCCTGCTAAAATACCCAAGCGCCGTATGCAAAAGAATCATCAAAAAAAGGTTAGAAACATGCTTCCAATGACCATACGGTGTAAAAGATGTGGAAGCTATAGCAACCAGGGTACCAAGTTCAATATGCGGCAAGAAGTTATTGGAGAGAAATATCGTAATACAATTCCAATATTCAGATTATATTTCAAGTGCAAGATGTGTTCAACTGAGATAACCATCAAGACAGATCCTCAAAACGCTGATTATACCGTTGAGTCTGGAGCTGCGAGATATTCTGGAGAAGGGGTGTGTGAGGAGAAGCGACGGAAACGAGACGCTGATGAAAGGGGTGATTCCATGAAATCGTTGGAGAAAAGGACACTTGACTCGAAAAGAGAGATGGACATCCTCTCTAATCTGGATGAAATCAAGTCCATGAACTCACGGCATGCACGTGTAAGCCATGATGCAATGCTTGAAGCTCTACAACGACAGCAAAAAGAGCTTCGAGACGAGGATGATGAAGCTCTGATAAAATTAAGATTGCATGGATCAAAAGAAAATATTCGTAGAATCGATGATGACAATCTTGATGACACTTACGATACAGTTTTTTCAGATCTTAATGGCAGTCGAACCTCACAGACACAGACTGGTTCTAAGAAAAGGAAGGTTTCTAAGAGCCAAACAGATTTCTTGTCGGAAACGAGCACTCATGACAAGCTGAATTATACCAAAGAAGATCAAAGTGGACAACTTACTCTCAAGTCTTCAGTGATTAAGTTTACAGCTGTAAAGAAGTCATTCAAGCCCAAAACACAAGCAAGTGAAGAAGAAAAGAAGAAGACCAGCATTACAAGTAATGTATCGAAATCTTTACGCCAACGGTATGACGAAGATCAGTAATCATCCATTTGTAGCGCTCCTATTTTTAACTTTTCTCCGTTGAACAAAGTCATGCCTCGTTTTTCATCTGGAAGTTATTTAGGTTTTATTTGGAACTTAAGATTATTTAGACTTAATTTGTTTTTATCAAACTTGTTATAATACTAGTGTGTGGATTATAATACTTAGCAACTTATTTGAGGCATCAATTATTCTTACCAAAAGTAAAATTATGCACAGGCCCATTTCAAGCAGTAGCAACAATGACTCAATTTGACTGGATTTCAAGCCCGTCTAACTCGCCATTTTGTCACCTATAATACTACTAATAATTCACTGACCATGTACGTCTGCATTTGACTCATGAACTTTTATGATCAGTTCAGCTTGGAACACTTGTTCTGAATGGTCTATGTTAGCAGACTTGGTTCCAAGCAGTGTGGTTTATCGCAAAACAATCCACAGAAGGAAAAACATAACCTACTTAGGCTCAAATCTCTGTAGGAAGATTCTACTACGATTTTGCTCATTGTTTAGATTGTTTATTAGTTTTTGCAACAATTACACTTAAGGAAACCGTGAAGCATTGATAATTCTGATACTCTGATAGTTTGATACCAAGAGATCAGGATCTACCACTTTACATTATATTTTATTTTTATATGTTTGCATATTTATTTTTTAGATGGCTTTTAGTATCTGGATTTGTGTAGTAAGTAAGTGCATTTTGTTGTTGTAGTGCTTAAATTATCTGTAAAGGAAGATGATGGGAATATGGTGGATGCGACAGTTAGACTGTATGGTCCAAATACAGAATATGTCACTAATAGAGAATGGGAATTGCAGGTTAGTACCGACTATATGTGGTTTCTTTTATATTTCTTACAACATCTCTATTCAAATCCACTAGTCGTTGTATACTATATGTTGACATGTCGTGAAGTGCCTTGAGTTTTGATATCTTGTTATAAGCAAAAATACATAGTGAACTGCAAACACTCTGGTGTTTTGCCTTCTTTTTTCGTGAAATATCTTATTACTTCGTCATAGGAAAAGAGACATTGTTGTAATTGTAATCCAGGCTTCAGAAATTAACATTTACTTACATCATTAAGATGTAAGATATGCAAAGAGTTTATTTGAGGAATGCAGCAGTATTAAATCCTTTTTGCCTTCTGAAAGTTTGTAGCTCAAAGTTCTCTGTGTAAAATGTTCTGCTAGTGTTGGCGTGTTGCATGTTCAATAATCTTTTAGCTTGTACTCTATGACTCATTATATAAGGATGACATCACAACTTCATCTTCCTACGCACACTCTGTTGGTAGATGCACATAGATTTGATTTATCATGTTTTCTATTCTAACTAACATGTTATAAATTGTTAGATATATTCTTCTAATACAAGTAGGAATTAGTTTTTTGAGTTCGCTATTGTGCCCTGCTAAATACCATATTGGCTGCGAGTCACATCTGTCTTCTTCCTATTAGTATTTTGACTACTACACGCTGTTGATAAGCTGTATATTGGCGAAACATTTAGTACTATATTGTTGTTAATGCTTTTAGATTTTGTCTTCACCATCTCTGTGTATAGGCCATACAGTACTTTTGATATTTTACACCGGTCAGCTGTGGGATTTGGTGCTAAGTTTATGGGAGTATTTGAAAACGGAATGGTACAATCATTTATACATGCTCGTACATTAGAACCATTAGGTAAGCAACAGGAACATACTTGATTGTGATCTGTAAAGTATTCTCATGTGATCTTGTCATGTTTTGAGGTGAGATTCCCACTTTTTTTTTAAAACTCAAATATCTAGCAAACGATAAATCGTTAAACGAAAAAAAATACACCATCGCGACAATTATTTTTTTATCTTTCTATAGAGGGGCACTTATATATACTTTCGACGAACTTTTTTCGAATTTTTTTTTTCAATCACGTCAGAAAAAAGTCACATGGGATTTTTGAAATTCACATAGATTGTGATACAAATCTCATGTATTTTTTCAGACGATGATTGAAAAAAAAACGGAAAAAAGTTCGTCGAAAGTATCGCAACAGTATTTTTTTATCTTTCTATAAAGGACACATCTAATAAATTTCCGAACTCTTTTTTCGATTTATTTTTCAATCACTCTGAAAAAAAACACATGAGATTTGTATCACAAATCACATGTGATTATTAGAAATCACATGATATTTTGAATAACAAATCTCATGTGATTATTATCCGACGTGATTTTAGGGACGAACTTTTTAGTTCGAAATATGTTTTTTCAATCACACGTCTTAAAAAAATCACAATGAGATTGTATCACAAATCACATGTGATTTTGTGAAATCACATGAGATTGTGATACAAATCTCATGTGATTTTTTTCAGAAGACAGATTAAAAGTTCGTCGAAAGTTAACACGACCTTTTATCTAAACTCAAATAACTAGCAAAAAGATCAAACGTTTAAAACGAAAAGAAAATACACATCGCGTCGATATATTTTTTATCTTTCAATAGAGTGGCACTTATTATATACTTTTCGACGAACTTTTTTCGAATTTTTTTTTTCAATCACGTCAGAAAAAATCTATGGAGGATTTATTTTGAATCACATGAGATTGTGATACAAATCTACCATGGGATTTTTTCAGACTTGATTAAAAAAAAAATCAAAAAAAAAGTTCGTCACAAGTATATAAGAAGTTCCCCCTGTAGAAAGATGATTAATTCTCGTCGCGATGGTAATTTTCGTTTGCAACGATTAACGGTTTGTTGAGATATTTAATTTTTAAAAAAATAAGGTGAAAGTGAGTTTTTTATTAAAATAAAATAAGGAATTAAGTCTAAACCATTAGATAAAATAAAATGAATGGATAAAATGAAGCGATTTGTTCTTTTTTTTGACCATGTTCCTTATGGAACTTTTGTCTTTCACTAGTATATCTGACAGCCATTTAAAACCGTATCTGTTACTCTATTTATTCTAGTTTTCCTTGTAATGAGAAATCATTAGAATGTCAAGAGCTAGAGACATCTAAGAATCAAGGGTCTTCAAATTATTTCGCTTTTATTTGAACATTTGGATTTATTATCCATATTTAAAATTTTAATTCACATTTCATTTGTATTGTGCATTTTTTAGTTCATTGTGATAGTTTTGGGCTAATGACATGAAAATGTAATCCAACTGTCATTTTTGTTATTGAATGTAGTCCATCTTTTTTCTTTTGTATATTGTATGTATCCACTAAAATTCGACCTCATATATGTATTCTGTTACCCCTCATTTAGCAACGATAGTCCATTTAACTAACGAACAGTTGCAACGATAGTCCTTTATGCTAACGACTGTTTGCAATTAACTCAAAATTCAGTTATGTTACAAAAATATATTTTCAAGTTATTTTAAAATTTATACACGTTTTTACACACATTTTATACATGGTTTATACACGTTTTTTATTCGTTTCAGGTTTACGAGCAATAAAAAAAGAATTAAATGAAAAAATAATAAATTTAATTTTTTTTTATTATTGCTCGTAAACTGAAACCGAAATAAAAAAAATTAATAATTTTTAATTTTTTTATTATCGCTTGTAAACTGAAACCGAAATAAAAAAAAATTAATAAATTTTTTTTTATTATTGCTCGTAAACTGAAACCGAAATTAAAAAATTTAATAAATTTAATTTTTTTTTATTATTACTCGTAAACTGAAACCGAAATTAAAAAAAATTAATAATTTTTTATTATCGCTCGTAAACTGAAACCGAAATAAAAAAAATTTAATTTTTTTTATTATTGCTCGTAAACTGAAACCGATATAAAAAAAATTTTAATTTTTTAATTTTTTAATTTTTTTTTTAATTATTGCTCTTAAACTTAAACCGAAATTAAAAAAATTTAATAAATTAAAATTTTTATTATTATTATTATTGCTCGTAAACTGAAACCGAAATAAAAAAAATTAATAATTTTTTTAATTTTTTTATTATCGCTTGTAAACTGAAACCGAAATAAAAAAAAATTTAATTTTTTTATTTTTTTATTATTGCTCGTAAACTGAAACCGATATAAAAAAATTTAAATTTTTAAATTTTTTTTTAATTATTGCTCTTAAACTTAAACCAAAATAAAAAATATAATTAAAAAAAAAATTATTATTGCTCGTAAACTGAAACCGAAATTAAAAAAATTTAATAAATTTTAAAAAAAAAATTATTATTATTGCTCGTAAACTGAAACCGAAATAAAAAAATTTAAAATTTTTTATTTTTTTTATTATTGCTCGTAAACTGAAACCTATATAAAAAAATAATTTTTTACATTTTTTTATTATTGCTCGTAAACTGAAACCGAAATAAAAAAAATTAAATGGACTAACGTTGCAACTGTTCGTTAGTTAAATGGACTAACGTTGCAAATGAGAGGTAACAGACTACATATAATAGGATGAATTTTCAAGTTGGATACATACAATAACAAAAAAAAAGATGGCTACATACAATAACAAAAAATGACAAGTTTGATACATTTTCAAGTCATTAGCCCTAAATTTAATTTCATATCGACATCTAAGTAGCACATCATCCAAAATCGTATCCACGTCGAATACTCGAATGGGTATGACAATGTCAAATCCGTATCCATATCCATTAGTACTTATTCGAATCATTAGGAAAATTAATGTATCTGAATATCAGTTCACTTTATCAAAAAACTATAGGGCTAATGACTTGAAAATGTATCAAACTTGTCATTTTTTGTTATTGTATGTAGCCATCTTTTTTTTTTAAATTATATTTTTTATTTCGGTTTAAGTTTAAGAGCAATAATTAAAAAAAAATTTAAAAATTTAAATTTTTTTATATCGGTTTCAGTTTACGAGCAATAATAAAAAAATTTAAATTTTTTTTATTTCGGTTTCAGTTTACGAGCGATAATAAAAAAAATTTAAAAATTATTAATTTTTTTTATTTCGGTTTCAGTTTACGAGCAATAATAATAATAAAAAATTTAAAATTTATTAAATTTTTTTAATTTCGGTTTCAGTTTACGAGCAATAATAAAAAAAAATTAAAAATTATATTTTTTATTTCGGTTTAAGTTTAAGAGCAATAATTAAAAAAAAATTAAAAAATTAAATTTTTTTTTATATCGGTTTCAGTTTACGAGCAATAATAAAAAAAAATTAAATTTTTTTTATTTCGGTTTCAGTTTACGAGCGATAATAAAAAAAATTATTAATTTTTTTTAATTTCGGTTTCAGTTTACGAGTAATAATAAAAAAAAATTTAAATTTATTAAATTTTTTAATTTCGGTTTCAGTTTACGAGCAATAATAAAAAAAATTTAAAAATTAAATTTTTTTTATTTCGGTTTCAGTTTACAAGCGATAATAAAAAAATTAAAAATTATTAATTTTTTTTATTTCGGTTTCAGTTTACGAGCAATAATAAAAAAAATTTAAATTTATTAATTTTTTTTAATTCTTTTTATTATTGCTCGTAAACTGAAACCGAAATAAAAAAACGTGTATAAACCATGTATAAAATGTGTGTAAAAACGTGTATAAATTTTAAAATAACTTGAAAATATATTTTTGTAACATAACTGAATTTTGAGTTAATTGCAAACAGTCGTTAGCATAAAGGACTATCGTTGCAACTGTTCGTTAGTTAAATGGACTAACGTTGCAAATGAGAGGTAACAGACTACATATAATAGGTCGAATTTTCAAGTTGGATACATACAATAACAAAAAAAAAAGATGGCTACATACAATAACAAAAAATGACAAGTTGGATACATTTTCAAGTCATTAGCCCTTAAATTTATACATGTTTAGACCACTAGCTTTCTTCTCTTATTTAATATGATTGTTTATACTGTATGCTTTTACAGACTTTAAGAAGCCAAAATTAGCAGCCGAAATTGCAAAGCAACTTTTCAGGTTCCATCAGGTGGAGATTCCAGGATCCAGGGAACCTCAGTTGTGGAACGACATCTTCAAGTTTTATGGAAGAGGTGGTTCTTATTTAGTGTCCATCTTCTTTTCCCTTTAGAAGTAAAAGTTGATTTGTTTTCATTGTGCTAATATCTTCTTAATAAACCGCTGAATTATCGAGTTTGGTTGATTACAGAATCTACTCTTACTTTCCATGATCATGAGAAGCAAAAGAAATACGCAACAATATCATTTGAGGAAGTCCATACAGAACTTATGAAGCTTAAGGTAGTTTCTTCTTTGACTGTATTAAACAACATTACTTAACCTGTCGTTATAGTAGAGTAGTAGACCCACGCCCACCTATAGTATAAGGTAATAAAAATCTTAGTATTTGGTAATATTACAGGATCTTAGAAGTGCAATTTCGACCCATTTACTTATTTGGTTGGCTGAAACTGTACTTTCGACTTGCTGAGAGTCTGTTTAATGCAGAAAGAGTTTGCTCATTCTTTCGCCACCTTTTTATTTCTGTGTTTTGAAATCTTGCAAACTGTAAGAATCATAGTTTATTTGTGGAAAAACGCCTGGTGATTTGTACAAAACAGGAATTGACAGGTCCTCGTGACGCTCCTGTTGTGTTTGCTCATAATGACCTGCTTTCTGGAAATCTGATGCTGAATGATGAAGGTATATTTGTACCCAACTCAAATTACTTTTGAAACTGAATTCTTATGATTTAATTCAGACTCTAGATGTTTACAACATGAATTATCTATGCTCAATTGTAAAGTTATTGGTTAATGAGTTCAGAAATCTTAGTAGTTAGTGTTGATCCCAACTTAAGATTGATTCCTTAGCTTGTAAAGGTTAAGTTATTTTGGATAGAACCAAAACAACTATGGTAGAAACTTTGTGAATACTAAAGAGTATGCGGAATCTACTCTTTAATACTTAGAAGAATATTAATGAAACAGTAAACTGTATGAACAATGTATATTACTAAAAAGCTCCAATATTATTATTATCAATAATACAAGTACTCTGTGTAGTACTAGGGTTTACAACCTTAAAACTATATATCAAAATGTATATGTGTGTCTATATAACCATAACCTAGGATCTCCTTTTATACACCAAAGAGTCCTTTACAAGATAACTACAAATCTTCTATAATTCTAATAGATAACTGCAAATCTTCTAACTTAATTAGATATAATAAGTCAATACATATCACTTAACACGTCTTTATCACTTTAGCAGTCTTAATCTTCATGCAGCAGTCTTAAGTCCTTCAGCAGTCTTAAGTTAGTACTGGCAGTACTAACTTACTCTAGCAGTACTAACTGGTTAGTACTGGCAGTTGTAACTTGAGCAGTACTAACAGTTGGCTTGGAAGTGCTAAGTATGTAGACTTTTAATTCCCAACAATCCTCCCCTAAACTTGTGATTTACCTCCAAATCATCAAGTTTCTTGAATTAAAATCTTGTTCTCTGAGAGGATTCTTCCAAACACTTCATCTTCTTGGTCTTTCAACCTGCATGAATATCTTCCTAAGAAGTTCTATGGACATCTTGTTTTACCAAGAGCTTTGCAACCAACATCTGTGTAAGAGTTCCTCTTGACAATGGATAATCCTTCTCTACCAGCATGTAGATGTCTATTCCCTTCTCTGTAGACACATGATGCACTCCACATGAATCTAAGGCATTAAGAATGGTAACATGACGCCCAAATGGTCTCATGAAGCTTAGAGCGGGTGTTCTACCTCTAAACAGTTCATAAGGGGTCTTGTTATGATGCTTAACTACTAATACCATATTCTGCACATAGCAAGTAGTATTAACTGCTTTAGCCCAAAATGTAGTAGTTAACTTAGAGTCAGCTAACATGGTTCTAGCAGCCTCAATTAGTGTCCTATTTCTCCTTTCAGCAACACTATTTTGCTGAGGAGTTATAGCTACACTAAATTCCTTCTTAATGCCTTTCTTTTCACAAAACTCACTCATGACTCTATTTTTGAACTTTGTTCCATTGTCACATCTGATTATCTTTAATTTCTTATCAACTAGATTTTCTATCTCAGATATAAAGCTCTTAGGAATGCCACTAGTCTCATCCTTAGTTGCTAAAAAGAAAACCCAAGTAAATCTGCTATAATCATCAGTGACAACTAGACAATATTTCTTATTCATTAAGCTGCTCACAAAAGTTACACCAAACAAGTCCATATGCAACATGAATAAAGGCTGAGTAATAGAGTTTTGAATCTTGGACTTACAAGAGGCTTTGTGTTGCTTTCTCTTAAGACAAGTAACACAAGTTTGGTCATTTTCAAAACGTTTTGAAGGTAAACCTCTCACAAGATTTTCCTTAACAAGTTTATTAATAGTTTTAAAATTTACATGACCTAGCTTCCTATGCCATAACATTGATTCATCAAGTGTGGCCTTCACAACAAGACAAGTTAAACTCTCTTTAGGAACAATATTCTTCATATCAACACTGTACATATTGTTCTTTCTAGGAAATTTAAGTAAAACCTGACTCTCATCAGCTAACTTAAAGTCAGGATACAGAACAAAACATCCAGTGTCAGTAAAAAGAACATTGTTCTTTTTGTCACACATCTGTGAAATACTAAAAATGTTAAACTGTAACTCCTTGACAAAGTACACATCCTCAAAATCAAGCTTACCAGTTTTAAGAGTTCCTTTACCAGTACTTCTTTGGCTCCTCCCCCAAAGGTAACATATCCTTCATCAAATTCCTTGAAGTCTGAGAGATAGGACATGTTCCCTGTCATGTGCCTTGAGCATCCACTGTCAACATAGCCTTGATCTTCTTTTTGTGGATGACCACGCACATAAAAATAAGGAAATTAGTTTTCTTTAGGGACCCAAGCCATCACTGACGTAGATCTGCCTCGTGCATCAACATAATTATGTCTCTTCAAAGTAATTGATGCACTATTAAGTTTGATAGGTCTCCAAACCCAACATGCTGAGGCCTTAACAACATTAACCTGGTTTGCCCTCATAACATTAACTACTGCTGAATTTGGCCTAGCTGTATAAAATTTTCCCTTAGCAGTTTTAACTTTTTGGTTAAAATTTTTGTTAGTTAATGATGTTCTTGTTTGATAGGTCCTCTTTACAGTTGATTGTGCTGATTTAGAATAACGTGACCTTGGTCTAGCACTATAAACTGTAGTTTTGGGATGAACAGTATTAACAGGCCTAGCAGTATTAAGTGATCTTAAGCCAGTTTGCATTAAAACTGCTCTTGGAACCATGTTCTTGTGAGCACTAGGGTGAGCCTTTTTAGCAGAATAATTGTAATTCACCCTTGTATAATTATTCCTAGATACCACCCTTTCCCTTTGATGGTAATTGTAGTTAGCCTGCACATGATCAAAACTCCCACATACAAAACAAGCTTTATTGTACATCACAAAGTCACTTCCTAGCTGTTGGGACTTCTTTTTATTCCAGCTTCTTTGATTTCCCCTAGGACTTTGTGACCTATACATTTCAACATACTTAACTGGTTTCCTAACTGGTCTTTCTTGTTGTTTAGGTCTAACAAATTCTATCTTAGCAACAGTAGGAAAAACAGTTTTCTTCTCTAACTTATCATCTAACACTAACTCCTCGACCAATGAGGCATCAGGAGATTCCCTAACCTCATTAGAAATATCTTTACTAACACTCTTACTAGTCTTAGGTCCATAACCTTCAAACTCAGGCCGTTGGAACTCTTCTAGACCAGAGTTGGACAAATCAAATTTTGGGGGGTGAAAATGTAGGGGAGGTGAAACAGCATTATAGCTTACAAACCCCACACCCTTTCTACTTTTATCAGGTATCTGACTCCCTATTAATTTGTCTAGACTCTTAGAAGTATTATCAAAATTTTCAATTTTAAGTTGATTGCTTTATTTTTCTTGCTTAAGCTTTTCTAACTCACTTTTAAGCATGCTAATTTTTGAGTCTTTGTATAAGATATCTCTTTTAAAAACAGCAAGATGCTCACAAAAAATAACCTCATTCTTTTTGTAAAAGACAAGTTGCTCTTCTACAGATGCTAACCCTCTTTTATAAGTAGCTAAATTAAACTCAGATTTGTTAAACTCTATTCTTAAATCATCAAGTTGAGTTTTAAGAGTTTCAAAGCTTTTTAGACAGGTTTTTGAACAAGTTTTGTCATTATGTACCTCAGAGTCTGAAAAAGCCATAAGAGCCATGTTTGTAGGGACTTCATCATCTGCCATATAGCTCCAGTCAAAACCAGCTCCATCAATAGCCACCATGGCTTTGGAAGAAGTTTCTTCCACATTTATAGTCCTTCTAGAGCTGTCTTGATTCTTGTTCCTACTATCTTGGTTCCTAGGTCCTCTGCATTCCCTTGCAAAGTGTCCCATCTTGTGGCAGTTGAAACACTCCACCTTGGACTTGTCATACCCAGCTGTGTCACTCCCATTGATAGTGATCTTTCTACCAGTTTTTTGGAAAAACCTTATTGTCCTCATGCTCAGCAATGCTAACTGCCACTTCAAATCTATCTCTTCTATGTCATCTTCATGGATTTATTCAAGGTCCTCATATACAAGTTGAGACCCGTTTGGTTGACTGGCCAAAATGCATAAACAGTGTCATCACTTAAGTTAGCAGTATTAACTTGAGTACTAGCAGTGCTAACTTGAGTGCTAGCAGGGCTAACTTGAGTGCTAGTGGGGCTGACTTAGTGTTAGCAATGCTAACTCCATAAGCAGTATTAACTTTATTAGTATTGCTAGGGGATGACACAAAAGCCATATTCTGAGAACTTTAGCTTGAGCTTGAGCTTGTAGTTCCTTTAACCTCTTGTTCAACAATCTTGAAATTGCTGTAGAGATCATCAAAGCTCATTGTGTCTAGATCCGGTTTATTCCTCCAGACCACAACATGAGTATTCCACTCAGAAGGCAGACTTCTCAAAAATTTCAAATTAAGATTTCTTGTGAAATATTTTTACCCAAGATAGCCAGCTGACTTACAATCTTCTGAAACCTGTTAAAAATAGAGTCAAGAGACTTTGTGCTTGGAGCACTAAAGTTCTCATACATTTTCTTCAGAAGAGTTTTCTGAGTCTTCTTTGTGGCTTCATTATCACCAAATCTTGTTTGTATAGCAGCAAACAAAGTCTTAGCATCCTTGTACTGATTAAATGTTATTAGATGTTCATTAGGAAGTGCCATCAGTAACATACTTTTTGCCTTCACATCATTCTTCTTTTGAGCATTTTCTTCAGTAGTTACAGGACCTGGTATTAGTGAAGTTGAGGTACCATCAACATTTGTTGTTGTTTAAGCTGCTGGTTTGAATGAGTTTCCATTCTCTATGACATCCCATAGAGCATAGTCTTGAACTTGAAAGTATTGCTCAATCCTTAGCCTCCACATATCATATTCACCCTGTTTGAGAATGGGCAACTTTGCAGTAGTAGTGGTTTGAGCAGTTTCTAGATCCATCTCTTCCTTGTGAATAAATGGTTCTTCTTGTTAGTTTCTTCTAGATCAAAGTTTCAGAACATAAGCTCTGATACCATTTGTTGATCCCAACTTAAGATTGATTCCTTAGCTTGTAAATGTTAAGTTACTTTGGATAGAACCAAAACAACTATGATAGAAACTTTATGAATACTAAAGAGTATGCAGAATATACTCTTTAATACATAGAAGAATATTAATGAAACAGTAAACTGTATGAACAATGTATGAACACTGATATTACTAAAAAGCTCCAATATTATTATTATCAATAATACAAGTACTCTGTGTAGTACTAGGGTTTACAACCTTGAAGCTATATATCAAAATGTATATGTGTGTCTATATAACCATAACCTAGGATCTCCTTTTATACACCAAGGAGTCCTTTACAAGATAACTACAAATCTTCTATAATTCTAATAGATAACTGCAAATCTTCTAACTTACACCGAATAAGTCAATACATATCACTTAACACGTCTTTATCACTTTACAAGCCAACATTTAGTACTACTCAAGTGATAAAGACGTGTTAAGTGATATGTATTGACTTATTCAGTGTATATCTTATGAAGTTAGAAGATTTGCAGTTATCTATTAGAATTATATAAGACTTGTAGTTATCTTGTAAAGGACTCCTTGGTGTATAAAAAGAGATCCTAGGTTATGGTTATATAGACACACATATACATTTTGATATATAGCTTCAAGGTTATAAACCCTAGTACTACACATAGTACTCATATTATTGATAATAATAATATTGAAGTTTTTTAGTAATATCATTGTTCATACATTGTTCATACAGTTTACTGTTTCATTAATATTCTTCTAAGTATTAAAGAGTAGATTCCGCATACTCTTTAGTATTCACAAAGTTTCTACCATAGTTGTTTTGGTTCTATCCAAAGTAACTTAACCTTTACAAGCTAAGGAATCAATCTTAAGTTGGGATCAACAAGTGGTATCAGAGCTTATGTTCTGAAACTTTGATCTAGAAGAAACTAACAAGAATAACCCTTTATTCACAAGGAAGAGATGGATCTAGAAACTGCTCAAACCACTACTACTGCAAAGTTTCTTATTCTTAAACAGGGTGAATATGATATGTGGAGGCTAAGGATTGAGCAATACTTTCAAGTTCAAGATTATACTCTATGGGATGTCATAGAGAATGGAAACTCATTCAAACCAGCAGCTCAAACAACAACAAATGCTGATGGTACCTCAACTTCACTAATACCATGTCCTGTAACTACTGAAGAAAAGGCTCAATAGAAGAATGATGCGAAGGCAAGAAGTATGTTACTGATGACACTTCCTAATTAACAACTAATGACATTTAATCAGTACAAGGATGCTAAGACTTTGTTTGCTGCTATACAAACAAGATTTGGTGGTAATGAAGCCACAAAGAAGACTCAGAAGACTCTTCTGAAGTAAATGTATGAGAACTTTAGTGCTCCAAGCACATAGTCCCTTGACTTTATTTTTAATAGGCTTCAGAAGATTGTAAGTCAGCTGGCTATCTTGGGTGAAAATATTTCACAAGAAGATCTTAATTTGAAATTTTTAAGAAGTCTGCCTTCTGAGTGGAATACTCATGTTCTGGTTTGGAGGAATAAACATGATCTAGACACAATGAGCTTTGATTATCTCTACAACAATTTCAAGATTGTTAAACAATAGGTTAAAGGAACTGCAAGCTCAAGTTCTCAGAATATGGCTTTTGTGTCATCCCCTAGAAGTACTAATGAAGTTAATACTGCTTATGGAGTTAGCACTGCTAACACTCAAGTCAGCCCTGCTAGCACTCAAGTTAGCACTGCTGGTACTCAAGTTAATACTGCTAACTTAAGTGATGACACTGTTTATGCATTTTTGGCCAGTCAACCAAACGAATCTCAACTTGTATATGAAGACCTTGAACAAATCCATGAAGATGACATAGAAGAGATGGATTTGAAGTGGCAGTTAGCATTGCTGAGCATGAGGACAAGAAGGTTTTTCTAGAAAACTGGTAGAAAGATCACTATCAATGGGAGTGATACAGCTAGGTATGATAAGTCCAAGGTGGAGTGTTTCAACTGCCACAAGATAGGACACTTTGCAAGGGAATGCAGAGGACCTAGGAAACAAGATAGCAGGAACAGGAATTAAGACAGCTCTAAAAGGACTATAAATGTGGAAGAAACTTCTTTCAAATCCATGGTGGCTATTGATGGAGCTGGTTTTGACTGGAGCTATATGGCAGATGATGAAGTCCCTACAAACATGGCTCTTATGCATTTTTCAGACTCTGAGGTATATAATGACAAAACTTGTTCAAAAACATGTCTAAAAAGCTTTGAAACTCTTAAAACTTAACTTGATGATTTAAGAATAGAGTTTAACAAATCTGAGTTCAATTTAGCTACTTATAAAAGAGGGTTAGCATCTGTAGAAGAGAAACTTGTCTTTTATAAAAAGAAAGAGGTTATTTTTTGTGAGCATCCTGCTGTTTTTTAAAGAGATATCTCATATAAAGACTAAGAAATTAGCATGCTTAAAAGTGAGTTAGAAAAGCTTAAGCACGAAAAAGAAAGCAACCAACTTAAAATTGAAAATTTTGATAATGCTTCTAAGAGTCTAGTCAAATTAATAGGGAGTCAGATACCTAATAAAAGTAGAAAGGGTATGGGGTTTGTAAGCTATAATGATGTTCCATCTCCCTCTACAGGGTTATTTTCACCCCCAAATTTTGATTTGTCCAACTCTGGTCTAAAGGAGTTCCAACAGCCTGAGTTTGAAGGCTATGGACCTAAAACTAGTAAGAGTGTTAGTGAAGAAAACTGTTTTTCCTATTGTTGCTAAAATAGAATTTGTTAGACCTAAACAACAAGAAAAACCAGTTAGGAAGCAGTTAAGTATGCTGAAATGTATAGGTCACAAAGTCCCAGGGGAAATCAAAGAAATTGGAATAATCAGAAGTCCTAACAGCTAGGAAGTGACTTTGTGATGTACAATAAAACTTGTTTTGTCTGTGGAAGTTTTGACCATGTGCCGGCTGACTGCAATTGCCATCAAAGGGAAAGAGTAGTATCTGGGAATAATTATAAAAGGGTGAATTACAATTATTCTGCTAAAAAGGCTCACCCTAGTACTCACAGGAACATGGTTCCAAGAGCAGTTTTAATGCAAACTAGCCTAATATCACTTAATACTGCTAGGCCTATTAATACTGTTCATCCCAAAACTACAGTTTATAGTGCTAGACCAAGGTCACGTTTTTCTAAATCAGCACAATCAACTGTAAAGAGGCCCTATCAAACAAGAACAACATTAACTAACAAAAATTTTAGCCAAAAAGTTAATACTGCTAAGGGAAAATTTTATACTGCTAGGCCAAAAGCAATTAATACTGCTAGGCCAAATTCAACAGTAATTAATGATGTGAGGGCAAATCAGGTTAATGCTGTTAAGGCCTAAGCATGTTGGGTTTGGATACCTACCAAACTTAATAGTGCATCAATTACTTTGAAGAGATATAATTATGTTGATGCACGAGGCAAATCCAAGTCAGTGATGGCTTGGGTCCCCAAAGGAAACTAATTTCCTTATTTTTATGTGCAGGGTCATCCACAAAAAGAAGATCATGGCTATGTTGACAGTGAATGCTCAAAGCACATGACAGGGAACATGTCCTATCTCTCAGACTTCAAAGAATTTGATGAATGATATGTTACCTTTGGGGGAAGAGCCAAAGGAGGGAAAATTATTGGTAAAAGAACTCTTAAAACTGGTAAGCTTGATTTTGAGGATGTGTACTTTGTCAAGGAGTTCCAGTTTAACCTTTTTAGTGTTTCACATATGTGTGACAAAAAGAACAGTGTTCTTTTTACTGACACTGGATGTTTTATTCTGTCTCCTGGCTTTAAGTTAGCTGATGAGAGTCAGGTTTTACTTAAAGTTCCTAGAAAGAACAATATGTACAGTGTTGATATGAAGAATATTGTTCCTAAAGAGAGTTTAACTTGTCTTGTTGCAAAGGCCAAACTTGATGAATCAATGCTATGGCATAGGAAGCTAGGTCATGTAAATTTTAAAACTATTAATAAAATTGTTAAGGAAAATCTTGTGGGAGATTTACCTTTAAAACGTTTTGAAAATGACCAAACTTGTGTTGCTTGTCTTAAGGGAAAGCAACACAAAGCCTCTTGTAAGTCCAATATTCAAAACTCTATTACTCAGCCTTTATTCATGTTGCATATGGACTTGTTTGGTCCAACTTTTGTGAGCAGCTTAATGAATAAGAAATATTGTCTAGTTGTCACTAATGATTATAGCAGATTTACTTGGGTTTTCTTCTTAGCAACTAAGGATGAGACTTATGGCATTCTTAAGAGCTTTATAACTGAGATAGAAAATCCAGTTGATAAGAAAGTAAAGATAATCAGATGTGACAATGGAACAAAGTTCAAAAATAGAGGCATGAGTGAGTTTTGTGAAAAGAAAGGCATTAAAAAGGAATTTAGTGTAGCTAGAACTCCTTAGTAAAATGGTGTTGCTGAAAGGAGAAATAGGACACTAATTGAGGCTGTTAGAACCATGTTAGCTGACTCTAAGTTACCTACTACATTTTGGGCTAAAGCAGTTAATACTGCTTGCTATGTGCAGAATAGGGTATTAGTAGTTAAGCCTCATAACAAGACCCCTTTTGAACTGTTTAAAGGTATAACACCTGCTTTAAGCTTCATGAGACCATTTGGGTGTCATGTTACCATTCTTAATACCTTAGATTATTTAGGCAAGTTTGATGGAAAGTCAGATGAATGATTCTTTGTTGGACACTTATTGAATAGTATTGCTTTTAGGGTATACAACATTAGAACTAGAAAAGTAGAAGAAAACTTGCATATTAGGTTCTTGGAGGATAAACCTATTATTGCAGGTGATGGACCAAAGTGGTTGTTTGATATTGATGTTCTAACAAAATCAATGAATTTTGTGCCAGTTGTTACAGGTACAAACTCTTATGATCTTGTAGGTACAGAAGAAAGCATTGGTGCAGGTCATTCTAGCAAGGAGACAGGATCTATCCAAGACTACATTTTGATGCCACTATAGAAAGATGGTTCACTATTTGATTCTTCTTTAAAGAATGTTAGTAATGATGAACCACAACCTCCTAGTGATGCTGAAAAGAATGATGATGAAGGTGTAAATAAGGAAAGTGGAATTGATGATCAAGAGAAACCTAAAAATAGTACTCAAGATGTTAATTCTGCTGGGCCAAGTATTAATACTGCCACTACAAATATTAATACTGGTAGTCTAAATATTAATATTGTTAGTCCAACAGTTACTATTGCTCCACTTGAAGCCACACATGCTGATTTCTTTGGTGTTGAAACATAAATAGATATGAGCAACATTACTACCACATATCTAGTTCCTTCTACTCCAAATACAAGAATCCATAAAGATCATTCACTTGATCCTGTGATTGGTGATGTGCATTCTGGTGTACAGACAAGGAGAATGACAAAGACTACAAATGAACAAGGGTTTATTAGTGCTGTTTATGAAGGAAAAACTCATGAAGACCTTCATACTTGTCTGTTTGCTTGTTTCTTATCCCAGGAAGAGCCCAAAAAGGTAATCTAAGCATTAAAAGATCCAAGTTGGATAGAAGCTATGCAAGAAGAGCTTCTGCAGTTCAAGTTACAACAGGTTTGGACCTTGGTGGATTTACCACATGGCAAAAGAGCCATTGGCACTAAATGGGTGTACAAGAACAAGAAAGATGAAAGAGGTATTATGATTAGAAATAAGGCAAGGCTGGTTGTACAGGGTTACACTCAAGAAAATGGAATAGATTATGATGAGGTTTTTGCTCTAGTTGCTAGGATTAAAGCAATTAGGCTGTTCATAGCCTATGCCTCATTCAAAGACTCTATAGTATACCAGATGGATGTGAAGAGTGCATTTCTGTATGGTAAGATTGAAGCGGAAGTTTATGTCTGTCAACCTCCAGGGTTTGAAGATCCAGAGTTCCCTGACAGAGTTTATAAGGTAGAAAAGGCATTATATGGTATACATCAAGCTCCTAGAGCTTGGTATGAGACTTTATCTACCTATTTATTGGACAATGGATTTCAGAGAGGTCAGATAGATAAGACTTTGTTCATTAAAAGAGTCAAAAGTGATATTCTACTAGTTTAAGTATATGTTGATGATATCATTTTTGGATCTACTAAAAAGGAGTTATGCACTCAATTTAAGAAATTAATGCACAAGAAGTTCCAGATTAGTTCTATGGGTGAGCTCACCGTAACCAACCTCAGGAGTTATCACATTAGGTGGCTTATAGTTGCACCACCTTTTTATTTTTTATTTTTATTATACTCCTGGACATAAATAACATATCCCCCCACTTGAGATAAACAGTATCGAAAGTGACAATACCGGGGGGTCTTCTATGATCAAAATAATATGTCATCAACGAAAGTGCCAATCTTCAAACCATTTTCCTGAACCATGGACTTAGGTAGCCAGAAATTTCAACACAAGGATAAATATAGACTACAGGGTTGGCTAAGGCGAAATGGTGTAACGAAACATATAACAATGGGTGAAAACATAGATTGGCTAAACAAGGGTGATCTAGGGGTATCTTGCACTATTGATGAGTGCAACAAAAGGGTTTTTAACACGGGAGGTCGACAAGTCAGTGTAACTAGTCGATAAACACACACATATAGGCTTATTTGGGTGAATTCCTAAATGTTGCCTTCTCGAACCATCTATTCCTGCTAATCAATTAGGTCTCAAAATGATGTACATGCCAAGTTCTAAAGTCTACAATACTACCGGCACACTCAATATTTTGGTGGATTTTTGTATAATGAGATGAAAACGGAACATTAGGCTTAAACCTCACCAAGTAATAATAAAGGGTAATGTGCATTCGGCAAAGATTAATTCTAGTTTAGTAAGAAAAATATGTCAAATTTTTTAAAATTGGCACCATTTTTCAAAGAAAACTAGAAAATCGAAGGCAAGAATAGGTCAAGTGATAATTCTACTCCCATCCCCCCACTTGTTTTGTACAATGTCCCTATTGTACATTAAGGAAATGAAATAAATAGGAAGAGTAGAATTAGAACAAGAAACTCCCTTGAGCATTGCTTCTGAACATATGAAATGTAATAAGCCGGTGGAGAAATCCAGAAAATCTCCATCGTGAGCAAAGCTCATTTTCCCCTGTGATCACTAAAACAAACTAATAGCATAAAATCGTTCAATGGAAATATACAAGAAATACAAACCTAACTCACTTTCGTAGGAATCACGGTTGCATTTAGCATATGCAACAAGCCTTTTAAACCACTTGGTGGCCCAAGTGGACGAGTGAAGTCTCGTGAGGGTTTCCAGAGAACATACCCACAAAGTTCATTTAGATATACAAGGTTTAGCAATGTTTAAAACTTAATTTTAAGGTTTTTCAGAAAGAGGTTACGGCGTAACTCTGGTGGTTACGCCGTAATCATGTGGTATATATTTTTTAAGATTTTTGATTATACGATTACGGCGTAACCATAATAAGGTTTACGTCGTAATTGAATAGGTTACGGCGTAACCATGTATGTTACGCCGTAACTGCTGCTAAATCAGCAAAGCTACCACACAATTACGGGTCGAGTCGGTCTCGAAAGTTGCCTCCTAGCTGCTGGAACCTGCAAAACAAAGTAAAACATGCAAACCAACTAATATGCGAAAAATGAAATTTATTGATAAAAAGACGGGTTGTCTCCCGACAAGCACTTTTGTTTATTAACGAGTCTTTAAGTTAGACTCATGCCCACTCTACATTTTTGTAAAATATAATGTTTCATTTGTGTTATTCATATATGTCTCATAATACTTCTACAACCTATGTCCGTTAACCTTAAACCTGACTCCATCCTTTCCACACACCTCAACGGTCCCATATGGATATACTCTACTTACTGTGTAATGTCCATATGTTGATCCCAATGAACAGATCTTGAACTCCTTAGCTTGATGTAAGGTTTAGTATCCTTGGATAAATCCAAAGGCACTAAGATTGAAACTTTGAGTGTATGATATAAACTATGCAGAATCTAGTTTATACCACTAAGAAGAATAACAGTAATGAATGTTTAACACACAGAAATATAACCAAAACAATAAGCTCCAATATATTAATACGAACACTCTTTGACAGTGTTAGGGTTTACAACCTTGAAGCTATGAAAAACTATGAAAGACCGACATATCTTGATCTATGCCTTAGGGATCCTATATACACACAGAAACCCTAATGGGCTTACAAAACGCGTATAATGATAATGCATATCTATTCCTAATTTAACTCATGCATATCATAATAGCAGTACTAACTATACAAGACTAACATCACTAAGTATTAACTAACAGTACTAACTATACTGGCAATACTAACAATTATAGCTAGCAGTACTAATAACTTAGACTATTATCTTTAAACTTCAACAGCAGCACAAACAAAACACAATCTTGAACCAGCAGTATTAACTTCCAAAACTAATAGTAGTAACTTCAGAAGCCTTCAATTCCCAACAATCCTCCCTATAGAAAAAAAAGAAAATGTGGTTGAGTGTGGGAAAGCCCAAGCCGGCCTAGGCCTTGGGTTGAACAAAAAAAAAAAAATTATTTTTGTTTATAAGAGTTTAATTAAAGTATTGTGAAGTTTAATTAAGAAAAGGTAAGGTTTTAGGTAGAAACGCGAGTTTTAGCAAGAATTTTCGTAAACGCGAATCACAACGGAAAATGAAAATGGGGAAAATTATAATCATCGGGGAATAATATGAGATTAATAGATCACTTACGATGCGAAGACGGAATAGATTTCTAATTACGGCTCACGCAAAGCTAAAAACAGAAGATTCTTACTAAATCGGGTAAACGTAAAATTAACAACTCGCATAAAAAAAAATAGAAATAAAGCTCGGAGTAAATGGAGACCTTAATTACGGAATGTTACAGTAGATCCATCACATCTTGTCTATCAAAGTCATCAAGCATTTCACTGAATATCTTGTAATTCTTGGAACTTCCATCTGCTCTGATGATTTGATAATACATCATATTTTCATTTAAAATATGTGTCTTCTAATCAACAATTGGATACTTGGTGGCTAGAGATTTAACATCAATAGCAACATCATCCCTTGGAACTACATCCATACTATCCCTAAGCTTCTCTTTTTCAGCATCATTATCCTCTTTTAGTTTCTGTTTCTTGGAACTTTCTTCTTCAAAATTTGCTCTTGGTCTCTTTTTAGTGCTTTCTGCTTACTGTTGACTGTCATCATCTATAGGCTTAAAGTTATCAATCCACTTCTTCTCTCTTTCCTATAACTTCTAAACTTCTTCAAAGTTCTTGTGCTTTAGTTGTTGATGAGTGTACTTACCCATATGTTTGAGGTAAGTAATCATCCTGTTTATTGGGAATTATATTTGAGTTGATAAGACAAAACAAGAATGAAACAAGATGGAAATAAAAAGGACCAAAGTTGCAATTGAAGAATTCTACAAAAGATAAGAATTAGAGGATTCTATCAGATTTGGTAAAAGATAAAGATGAATAATTAATTGATTCTCTCATTAGTATCTTTTATTAGTTTCCATGTAAGCCTTGACTCCTTATGCTATAAAAGAAGGTCCAGGCATATTGTTTTAGGCATCCAAAAAAGTGTGTGTTCTCAATGAGAGTCGACTAAAACAAAACGTGTATGTATACACGTTTAGTTAGTTAGTAGATAGTTGTAGACGTCTATAGTTTAGCCTCAAGGATTGTAAATCCCTGTTACTAGTTAGAGTAACCGATCTATTCTGATCAAATAGTATTTGGGGCTGTGATGAATAAAAGAAAAACCTTGAAGTAACTTTGATTATATGTTATTATTCCGCTGTGCAAATTTATTAATCATTGTTATTTCGATCTTAGAAAAAGTTCTAATAAAACTGAGCTTAAACGATCTTTAGGTTTTCACAATTGGTATCAGAGCCTCGTGGCTCATGATCTAGGATCTACAAGGTGTTTTGGTGTCGCATCTATGAAGGAAAAGAGGTACGAATTTTCTGTCTTGGTTATCATGTCGAATCTGGCGATATTAGGGTTTTTCAGCAACCCTAATTCGATATAACAGGAAGTTTGTTTAAAATTGTTTTTGATTGGTTACATAATTCAAGTGTTATTTGGAACTTATTATATGAAAAGAATCATTAGCAGTTGGTGAGAATGATGAATTTGTGACAGTTTAGTGACAGAAAAAGTGTCGCTAAAAAGTGACGTCTGAATAATTAAAAAAAAAGTATCCTTAAACAGTCGTTATTATGTTTATACTGCTACGCTTCCTCGTTTTTACTATTGTCAATGACGACACACAGTGACAGTTTATTGTTAGTACTGATGTCCTTGGTTAATACTGCTGGTTTGTGATTAGTACTACTTCTATTCTATTTTAATACTGCCAGTTATCATGGGTTCGTTAACACTGCTGCTAATGGTATTGATGTTTGGTTCTTGGTTAAGAGAAGAATTAGCAGGCATCAACATGTTTTAATTGACAAAGAAACAGCAGTTGAAATTTTAGTATTGCTTGATTTATAGGGAAGAATTAGTACTGCTGGCTATGAAGTTAGTACTGCCAGTTTTATACTTATACTGCTTATGAGTACTTAACTCTGTTCTTCATACATTAGTACTGCCAGTTGTATGTTTATACTGCCAATGGCAGTTAATACTGCTAGCCTTATCTTTGAAGGTTACTAATGCTTCTTATGATTATTAGTGCTGGCTATGGATGTTTATACTGCTAGCATATAGCAGTTAATACTGCTAGGCTTCTTTTGAAATTAATATTGCTTGAATGGTTTATACTGCTAGAGCTGATCGATATAAGACAACAAAGAAGTTAGTACTGCCAGCATTACTAGATATCGGACAACACACAGTTTTTGGATCTCGTACAACACACACAAAAGGAAGTTAACACTGTTGTGGTAATTAGTACAGCTAGGGTTAGCAGTTACCACGGTTAGACTTAAACCAAGGTTTGTGCTGCTCATATATTTTTAATACTGCCAATAGAATGAGTTACTACTGTTGGTTGCTATTGATTGGTTTAAGGGGGAAGCTAAAAGATTGGGATTTATTTTAAATGTTCTTAAACGTTTAAAAGGCTCGTACTTTATTGGTTTAATTGATTACAAAGAGGATTAATTATCACATATATGAAGTTGAAGTGGAATTATTTAAGTTTGTGTTTTATCATACCTTTTAGCAGGAGGTAACTTGTTCATGCTTAGAAACGATGTGACGAAGACTTGACAAATCTAGCAAAGGTGTGTGATCTAACTTATGGTGCTCAATGCTCACATTTGCTATCACTTTGGTCTGGTGTCTCATAGAAGATGAGGATAATTGTCAAGAGGTTGCGATCTACTTATATTTCACAGATTTATTTATAAGTTTGACGTCACGTGGATAGTACAAGACATAAGACACAAGTTTGGGTTATTCTACTTCAACATCAAGTTCGTTATACTTAGTTTTCTTCATCAGTAATCATTATATAGAGCCTACATTTAAGAAATGGTTAACTTATGGGTTTCAAGGGAAGCTTATTGTTAAAATGTTTAACCATTTACATGCATCGAGGTGAAGGTTTTTACTATTGTAAGTCATTGTTACTACTACTAGTTTAAGTTTCTACTGCTCAAGTTCATTTATCTTAAAGCGTACCATGGAGGGTAATTTAAGGAGCTAGAAGGCTTGGATTAGAAGTGTAATATTAGTTCGTAGTTGTGAAGATCAAAGTTGCATACTTTAGTCCCTTATTTGATGATGACAAAAAGGGGAAGAAGATTTGATAATTTGTAACTTGTAGATCCTTGGTAGCTTAAGGGGAAGTTTTCATTTGTATATTAACTTCAGGGAAAGTTCGTGCTTATTTGGTTTTGTCATTATCAACTAGGGGAAGATTGTTAGGAATTATATTTGAGTTGATAAGATAAAACAATAATGAAACAAGATGGAAACAAAAAGTACCAAAGTTGTAATTAAAGAATTATACAAAATATAAGAATTGGAGGATTCTATCAGATTTGGTAAAAGATAAAGATGAATAATTAATTGATTCTCTCATTAATATCTTTTATTAGTTTCCATGTAAGCCTTGACTCCTTATGCTATAAAAGGAGGTCCATGCATATTGTTTTAGGTATCCAAAAAAGTGTGTGTTCTCAATGAGAGTCGACTAAAACAAAACGTGTGTGTGTACACGTTTAGTTAGTTAGTAGATAGTTGTAGACGTCTATAGTTTAGCCTCAAGGATTGTAAATCCCTGTTACTAGTTAGAGTAACCAATCTATTCTGATCAAATAGTACTTGGGGCTGTGATGAATAAAAGAAAAACCTTGAAGTAACTTTGATTATATGTTATTATTCCGCTATGCAAATTTATTAATCATTGTTATTTTGATCCTAGATAAAGTTCTAATAAAACTGAGCTTAAACGATCTTTAGGTTTTCACACTGTTCCTGACTTGAGTTATTGTAGGTGGTTTATTCCTTATTGCCTCTGCCCTTTCTGCTGCCAATTGTTTCTTTCTTCTTTCAAAGAATTCTGCTAACAATCTGGCTCTTTCTTCAATTGTATACTTTTCTTGGTCTTTATGTGTCAGTCTTACAGCCAGTTCATGATCAACATCTATTCTGGCTTGAATTTCATCAAAATCTTCAGATAAAGTAGCACTAGTAGCTTCTTCTTGCTTTTGTCTTTCTTTTTGTGCTCTGTCTAACTCTACTAACCCTTCCTTATGTAATCTTTGATCTAACTCTGCATTACATTCAATTTAAGCTAACCCTTGATCCCTTCTTTTTACTTTCGCTAGTTTCTCAGGTTCTTCTTCAACCAGTACACCCTTACCTTTATCTTTTGGATCAATAGTTGGAAGAGGTTGCAGTGTAGTTAATTATCTGATAGGTCTAGGAGAATCTTCTACATCTTTAATAGCAACTCCTTTCTCCTTAGCTTTCTCTTCTTTCATCTTTATCAAAGTTTGAGCATTGGTAAGATCTTCATCTATAAATGCAGTTGCAGCAGTTGTTGGAGGTGTTCTAGGTTCAGCAGTACTAATAGCTACACCAATAGTAGTAACTAGTGCACTAACAGCACTAACTCTAGTGGTAGCAGTTGGAACTGTCTCTCCTTCAACATCTTCCATGTCATCATCAAGTACATCAAAGTCACTATCTTGGAACATTGACTTTGTCTAGTCACTTTCCCTCTCTTGTTTAGATGCATCCACCTCATCTAAATCATCATCAAAAGACTCAACCTGCCTGTATATCCTCCTTCTTGGGTGTGAGATGCTTGACTTCCTCTTTCTTTCTAATTTCTTGACTCTTTGCTTTAGTTTAAGGATCTTCATAGCTTGTGCATCCTTCTCTTTCTCCAAGTCAAGCACTTGTTTTGACAATTTTGTACATATAGCCATTAATTCTTTCAGTTTTAGCCTACCCTCATCACTTCCAGGTGTGTAACCTCTTGAGAGAGGTGAATCATAGGGTGTAGGTAGTACATTGTCCATCAATTCAAAAGTATGTTCCATGCTGACGTCCCCACTTCCAGATGCGTGACCTTCTGAGAGAGGTGGTTCATTGGGCTTTTCAAGCACTCTCTTAGACCTAGTCTGAGCAGGAGCACCCCCATGGTTTCTTGGTGCCTGGGACTGCCACCTGTATCAATTCCCTAAGGAATGTCAACATTAGGCATTGCCGTGGATTGGGTCTTAAGGATGTTATCAATGTCCTGTGTTGCAACTAAGCTAGCAGCAGTAGTGATAACCCTTTCCACACTCTCACCCCCTCCTTATGGACAGCCTCATCTGCTCCATGGTCTAGAGGCACACTAGTCTGAGGTAACTCAGTGACCTTTTTGGCTCTCCTATGTTTTTGAGTCTTTCTTTTTTTTCTTTGATATGTAGATGGAGATGAGAGTATTTGCTCAATGTAAACTTCAGTTTGAAGTGCATGGGAAACTGTTGGAGGTGTTTCAGTTTGAAGTGATTTAGTTTGAGGTTCTGAAACATTTGGTTGTAAGGTAGAGGGTGTGGGTTGAGGTTCAGGGGGTATTGTTGAACCTTTAACCTCATGTGCTTGGTTTTGCACCAACATGGAGTTAAAAAGTAGAGTAACTTTTCCTGAATTTTTTTTACTTTTCCTTGCCATATTAGAGAAAACCTTTTTACTGTGTGTTGGTGTCTTTTAAGTATCATTAAAAGGTTTTGGTAAATCTTTAAGCTGGTTATTAAAAAAGAGTTGTAAAAACCTTAGATACATTAAAAATTATTTTGGATCCAAGTTCCTCAACATACCATCAAAAATTAATTTATAAAAATTAAAATTTTAACCATTTGCCAAATATATAACTGCTGAAGCCAAATTAGTTGAAAATTCATTCCAAGCAGTTGATTTTGAACTTACACAATAAAGGATGGTGTGTATCAGAAATTTCCATTAAGGTGAGAATGAACCTTTTTGAAAAGTAAGTTTTGTAGAAAGTTGTTCATATCCCATCAATGCAAGGTTTTCAAAAATTTCATCATTTGTTAGGCAAGCAATACCATCCTCATCATTAAAGAGAAGATCACTTCTCACTGATGATTCTGATATGACCACGGCCTTGCCATCAATAATAGCATGTATTTGCTTAACTGAATTGACTGTTTTGGAAGTGGTAGTATTCCAAAACTGTTCAATGTAAGAAGCATAGATAGTGGGACTTACAGTGAGAGCATAATTAATCGAACATGTAGAGAGGAAGTCTACTATCTGATGAAACTCAACGTTCTCCTCTGTTTTTTCCAAACAAGCAACCATATTATGTTGATCGACAAACTTCAAATCCTTCATATAGTGATTGATTTATGAGAAGGGTTTTGGGTTTAAGTTCGTTGATGAGAGTATGAGGGTTTGACAAAATTAATTGAGATATTATAAAGAGAGCTTAAGGGTGTGATTGGACTGACTGAATAAAGTTGAATCTTTATCTTGAAGTAACACTTATAAAAGATAGAAAGATCAAGAATTATCCAAATATAGACCCCTATAAGTGAAGTTGTTGGCGAAAATATCTCAACTTTTATAATTAATTAATGAAAATCTGTTATGCCCCGAACAGTATTAACGGTAACAAGCAGTAATAAATTTGGCTCAGCAGTACTAACTTTTGCCTAGCAGTACTAACTTTTGTAGCAGAATAAACAAAATAGTTACCAGTAGAAACCCAATACTAATCATCAATCTTATTACTAAACCCGTGTATGCAGCACTAACTAAGCCTAGCAGCATCAACCTTTGTATAAAATTTCATCCAGCAGAATAAACTAAGCCCATCAGTATTAAGAGATATCTAACAGTATTAACTCTGTCTTCAATAATTATACAACAATATGCCTCTATTTATCACAAGCACACTAGAAAAGACTAAATAGACATGTAAGAATTCACGAGGATCCATATTTATGCATAACCCATGAATAAAAGTTAAGAACTGTTATCCAAACACATTAACCTCCCCTTAAACAATACTTTAGAGATTATGTAATCTAATGCCAGCAATTAGAAAGTTAAACCTGTAACACCAAAAGCCTTTGTGAGAAGATATACAACATTGTGGTCTGTGTGAATCTTAATCACCTGAATCAACTTCTTCTCATAACAATCTCTGATGAAATGGTGCCTTATCTCTATGTGCTTGGTTTTAGAGTGAAATACTAGATTCTTCATAATACAAATGGTGCTTTCATTATCAATGTAAATCTTGTTGTTCATGAAATTGAATCCATAGTCAAGCATCTGATTTTGAATCCATAGCATCTGTCCACAACAATTAGCAGCAGCAACATACTCTGCTTATGTAGTAGAATTTGCAACTATAGTCTGCTTCTTACATTGCCATAAAATCAACCTCTTGCTAAGAAATTGACAACCTCCTGTTGTGGATTTCCTGTCAAGGCTAGCTCTAGCATAATCACTATCAGAAAAAGCTTCCAAGTCTAATGGGGAATCCCTAGGATACCAAAGGCCCAATTTAGGTTGACCTTTCAAGTATCTAAAGATCCTTTTCATAGCATGAAGATGTGACATTTTAGGAGTAACTTGGAACCTTGCACAAGTATAAACAGCAAACATTATGTCTGGCCTAGAAGCTATTAAGTACATCTATGATCCAATCATTGATATGTATAAATGAACATCCATACTATCAGCTTCTTCATCCTGGATCAAGGCCTTGTTAGATTCCATGTGAGTGCTTGCTGTCTTCACAGTGGCAAAATCAAACTTCTTCAAAATGTCAGCCACATATTTGTCTTGGCTAATGAAGATTCCATCCTTCTTCTGTTGTACTTGTAACCCTAAGAAGAAAGTGAGTTCCCCCATAGAACTCATCTGGAATCTCTTGTGCATCAAACCTTCAAACTCATCACATAAAGACTTCTTTGTGGACCCAAAGATGATATCATCAACATACACCTGTACTAACAAGATATCACCTTTGTCCTTCTTGATGAATAAAGTCTTATCTATAGTGCCTCTTCTAAATCCATTTTTAATTAAGTAGGTAGACAAGGTCTCATACCAGGCTTTAGGAGCTTGATGTAGGCCATATAAAGCTTTTTCTACCGTATTCATTTTGTCAGGAAACTATAGATCTTCAAAACCAGGAGGTTGACAAACATAAACCTCCTCTTCAATAGTACCATATAAGAAGGCACTCTTTACATCCATCTGGTACACAATAAACCCCATAAATGATGCATAGGCCAAAAATAACCTGATTGCTTCTATCCTAGCAATAGGAGCAAAAACCTCATCATAATCAATTCCTTCTTCTTGGGTATAGCCTTGTGCAACCAGTCTTACCTTGTTTCTCACTACAATCCCTCTCTCGTCCTTTTTGTTTCTGCAGATCAAAGCGTGAGTCTTCCATTCAGATGGAAGACTTCTCAATAGTTTTAAGTTTATGTCTTCTTATGTAATAACTTCACCTTGGATCTCCAACTAACTAATAAGTTTTTGCAACCTGTCAAACATTTGATCCATTGTTTCTGAACTTGATCCTAAAAGTTCTCATATTGTTGCTTGAGTAGAGTTCTTTGAACTTTCTTGGATTCCTTATTTCCTCCATACCTCTTCTCTATGGCTTCCATAAGTAGTTTTGCATATTTGTATGAATGAAACTTCAGTTGATCCTTATTTAGGAGTGCCATCAACAGAGTTTCTCTAGCTTTCATCTCATTCCTTATGTCCTACTTTTCTTCTATAGTAGTAGGTTTATATTCCTTCTTAGTTTCTCCAACAGTTCTCTTCAGCACTTTGTTACCATTCAGAATTACTTCCCAGAGGGAGTAATCAGTCATGAGAAAGTATTGTTCTATCCTTATTAACCAGATATGATATTCCCCTGGGTTGAGGATAGGAAGTCTTGCAGTCAGAGTTGTAGAAGTTATCACTGAGAATTAGATCTAGTATGTGTTGTTGGTTTCTTCTTATTCAAAGCATCACAACAAGCTCTGATACCACATGATGATCCCAATGGACAAATCTTGAACTCCTTAGCTTGATGTAAGGTTTAGTATCCTTGGATAAATCCAAAGACACTAAGATTGAAACTTTGAGTATATGATATAAACCACTAAGAAGAATAACAGTAATGAATGTTTAACACACAGAAATATAACCAAAACAATAAGCTCTAATATATTAATATGAACACTCTTTAACAGTGTTAGAGTTTATAACCTTGAAGCTATGAAAAACTATGAAAGACTGATGTAACTTGATCTATGCCTTAGGGTTCCTTTTATACACCAAGGAAACCCTAATGGGCTTACAAAACGCGTATAATGATAATGCATATCTATTCCTAATTTAACTCATGCATATCATATTAGCAGTACTAACTATACAAGGCTAACAGCACTAAGTATTAACTAACAATACTAACTATACTGGCAGTACTAACAATGTACTTCACTAACTATTATAGCTAGCAGTACTAATAACTTAGACTATTTTCTTTAAACTTCAACAGCAGCACAATCTTGAACTAGCAGTATTAACTTGCAAAACTAACAGTAGTAACTTCAGAAGCCTTTAATTCCCAACAACAGGTTTGGACCTTGGTGGATATACCACATGGCAAAAGAGCCATTGGTACTAAATGGGTGTACATGAACAAGAAAGATGAAAGAGGTATTGTAATTAGAAACAAGGCAAGGCTAGTTGCACAGGGTTACACTCAAGAAGAGGGAATAGATTATGATGAGGTTTTTGCTCCAGTTGCTAGGATTGAAGCAATTAGACTGTTCTTAGCCTATGCCTCATTCAAAGACTTTGTAGTATACCAGATGGATGTAAAGAGTGCATTTCTGTATGGCAAGATTGAAGAGGAAGTTTATGTCTATCAACCTCCAGGGTTTGAAATGCAAAGTTCCCTGACAGAGTTTATAAGGTAGAAAAGGCATTATATCGTCTACATCAAGCTCCTAGAGCTTGGTATGAGACTTTATCTACCTATTTATTCGACAATGGATTTCAAGAGAGGTCATATAGATAAGTCTTTGTTCTTTTTAAAAGAGTTCTAAAGTTGATATTTTACTAGTTCAGTACTTGTGATTCGCATCTCATTTTTGTATCTACTAAAAAGGAATTATGCACTGGGTTTGAGAAATTGATGCACAAGAAGTTCCTGATAAGTTCTATGGGTGAGCTCACTTTCTTCTTAGGACTATAAGTGACACAGAAAGATGATGAGATTTTCATCAGTCAAGACAAGTATGTGGATGAAATTTTGAAGAAGTTTGGTTTTTCAACTGTGAAGACAGCAAGTACACCCATGGAGACTTCAAAGCCATTGCTCAAGGATGCAGAAGCTGAAGATGTTGATTGCTTCACTTTATAGATCAATGATTGGCTCATTGATGTATTTAACATCTTCAAGGCCTGATATAATGTTTGGTGTATGTGCTTATGCAAGATTCCAAGTCACACCTATAGTTTTACATCTTCATGCTGTGAAAATAATCTTTAGATACATGAAAGGTCAACCTAAATTGGGCCTTTGGTACCCTAAGGACTCACCATTTGATTTGGAAGCTTATACTGATAGTGACTATACTGGTGCAAGTTTAGACAGGAAATCCACAACATGAGGTTGTCAATTTCTTGGAAGTAGATTGGTTTCATGGCAATATAAGAAGCAAACTCTAGTTGCCAACTCTACTACTAAAGCAGAATATGTAGCTGCAGCCTATTGTTGTAGACAAGTACTCTGGATTCAAAATTAAATGCTGGTTTATGGATACAATTTCATGAATATCAAGATTTTCATTGACAATGAAAGCACCATTTTCATAGTTAAGAATCTAGTGTTTCACTCAAAGACTAAGCACATTGAGATTAGACATCATTTTATCAGAGATTCCAATAAGAAGAATCTTATTCAGATGATAAAGATTCACACAGATCGGAATATTGCAGATTTGCTCACAAAAGCATTCGATGTTAGCAGATTTCAATATCTGATTGCAAGTATAGGAATGCTTAACCTCTGAAGTATTGATTGAGGGGAGGTTAATTATGTAAATATTCAGCAGATTATGCACAAATGATGCTTGAAATGGAACAGAACAGCAGCTAATGATGAAATTCAAGTTAGTGCTGTTGGCCTAACTTACTACTGGTAAGTATCATTAGTACTGCTGTTATAATTAATACTGTAAGCATTAAGAGAAAGCAAAAACAGATAGAGAGAAAAAGTAAGCTTAAAAGAATTAAGAGAAAGCAAAAACAGATAGAGAAAAAAGTGAGCTCGAAAGAATTAAGAGAAAATAAAAACAGACAGAGAGAATTGTAAAAAAAGAAATAAGAGATGTAGTGAGTTCAAAAACAGAAAGAGAGATGTGTGAAGCAAAAACATACAGAGTGATTCAGTGAGAACAAGAATTAAGAGATAAAGTGAGAATCAAAAACAGAAAGAGAGATGTGTGAAACAAAAACAGACAAAGTGATTTAGTGAGAAAAAGAATTGAGAGATAAAGTGAGAATCAAAAACAAAAAGAGAGCTTGTGAGAATCAAAATTGTTAATGGGAATACTATTGGAACGAAAATGAGGTTAAAACTGGTAACTCAAAAGTTAGTACTGCTGGGCATTACTTAGAACTGTTAGGCTAAAATTAGTACTGCTAGGCTACCGTTAGTGCTGTTTGGAATAACAGATTTTTGGCAATTAAATATAGCCGTTAGAGATAATTCCACCAATCACTTCACTTATAGGTTTCCTTACTCTGGATAATTCATAATATTTCTTTAAATCATAAGATTTCTTCAAGATAAATTTAGTCGGTCCAATCAAAACCTCAAGTGCTATCTATATAATCTCAATTGACTTTGCCAAACACACATACACTCATACACGTTCATAACCCAAAACTCTAATCGAACTTTTCTCAATCAACAATGGCGAATTTGGAATTCTGTGACACACAAAACATGGTCGCCTACTTAAAGAAACCTGAGGGAAGTGAAGGATTTCACCAAATAGTAGATTTTCTTAATGCTTGTCACATAAAGTATGCTCTTACAGAAAATCCCACTATCTATGTTTCTCTTATCAAACAGTTTTGGGAAACTGTTACTGCCAGAACACTTGATAATTGATAAATTAAATTAACTGCTACAATAGATGGCAAAGTTAAGATTGTCACTGAGGCATCTGTTAGAAGGCATCTCCAATTAGCAGATTCTAATGGTATTAGTTCTTTGCCAACCACTCAAATCTTTGAACAACTTTCCTTAATGGGGTATGTGTCAACTTCTGACAAATTGACCTTTCAAAAAGGACACTTTTCTCCTCAATGGAGATTTCTCATCCACACCATCCTACATTGTCTAAGTCCTAAGAAAACCTCTTGGGAACAATTCAGTAGCAATATAGAAACTGCTATTATTTGCTTGGCCACTGATAGGAAATTTAATTTTTCAAAACTGATTTTTGATGGTATGGTGAAAAACGTGGATAGTAAACACAAAATTTTAATGTATCCAAGATTTATTCAAGTGTTTTTGAACAAGCAAAAGAGACAAAAGATTGGTGAAAGCTCAGATCCAGCTGAAGAACCGAAAGATAAAGAAGAAGAACTGTCACAAGAAGAGCTACAACAAATGATGATAATAGTTCCAGAGCAAGGGATGAATGTTGAAGGTTTACAAACTAAGTATCCAATAATTGACTAGGAGATTTACACTAAAGGCACTAGAAAGTACTGGAAGATCATTAGAGTTGGAAATCATACTGAGGTACATCAATTCTTTGATGATATACTGAAAGCCTTAGACATGGATGACTTAGTGATGCTATAGAGTTTGGTTAAAGAGAGCAAACTAACAGATGACAAAGAAAGAGCGATATGGGTTGAGTTGAAGAGATTATTTGAACCAGATACAGATGATGAGTTATGGAAGCTTCAAAATCATATTTATGATTTAACTTGAAAGCTATATGATTCATGTGGAATGCATCATGTGTCTACAGAGAAGGGAATAGACATCTGCATGCTGGTAGAGAAGGAGTATCCATTGTCAAGAGGAACTCTTACACAGATGCTGGTTGCAAAGCTCTTGGTGGATCAAGATAATAAGATGTCCAGAGAAGTCTTAAGAAGATATTCATGCAGGTTGAAAGACCAAAAAGATGAAGTGTTTGGAAGAATCCTCACAGAGAACAAGATTTTAATTCAAGAAACTTGATGATTTAGAGGTAAATCACAAGTTTAAGGGAGGATTGTTGCGAATTAAAAGTCTACTTACTTAGTACTGCCAAGCCAACAGTTAGTACTGCTCAAGTTACAACTGCCAGTACTAACTAGTTACTACTGCTAGAGTAAGTTAGTACTGCCAGTACTAACTTAAGACTGCTGAAGGACTTAAGACTGTTGCATGAAGATTAAGACTGCTAAAGTGATAAAGACGTGTTAAGTGATAGGTATTGACTTATTCAGTGTATATCTTATTAAGTTAGAAGATTTGTAGTTATCTATTAGAATTATAGAAGATTTATAGTTATCTTGTAAAGGACTCCTTGGTGTATAAAAGGAGACCCTAGGTTATGGTTATATTGATATATATATATATAGCTTCAAGGTTGTAAACCCTAGTACTACACATAGTACTCGTATTATTGATAATAATAATATTGGAGCTTTTTAGTAATATCATTGTTCATACAGTTTACTATTTCATTAATATTCTTCTAAGTATTAAAGAGTAGATTCTGCATACTCTTTAGTATTCACAAAGTTTCTATCATAGTTGTTTTGGATTTATCCAAAGTAACTTAACCTTTACAAGTTAAGGAATCAATCTTAAGTTGGGATCAACACAGACACTATAAATAGAAGACTCAAAAACAAGTTTTCAGGGTGCAATATCATATTCTTTATACCATACTCACCAAAGACGAATTTTAGAAGAGAAGATAAGCCATCAAGGTCAAGCATTGATCATGAATCCATAAAAGACATCGTGTAATTTTTACTCTCTTAATCATTTGATTTTTAATTGTTTGATTACGCTTGTATAATTACAATGGTTGTGGGCTAATACCCTTGGGTATTAGCCATCTTAATGAAAGTCAAATGTTTGGTTTGTTTTAAAATCGATTTCTTAATTTATCGTTGATTGTTTAATTATGTTTATCACCTCATACTTGTTTATGTGTCTGAATATACGACCTATCATTCAACTGGATCTAGTGATACGGACTAAGTAATCTAGATACCAGGATAACTCTCCATATCATGTTTCATATTACTGGACCAATAGGATCACAAATAACATTTTGTCTTTGTCTTTAAATTATGAGCTTAGTTGGACCGGTCGGTGACTCGTTTATGTTTTAGCAATCATGCTCTTAATTGACTAATAAAGATTGGAATAGTGGACTACCAGTATATAAAACACCGTCAAATAATAAGTGGGTAAAGTCTCGTTGGGCTAGGGTTTTAACAAGATCACCACTGCTTTGATTCCCTAAGATAGATTATAATTAAACTAAAGGATGCTTTATGCGGATGCGTTAATTGTGACTGGATTAATCGTGTCTAGTTCTTAGGATGATGTCCCGCCTAAGTCTTAAGAATGATATGCCGCTTCGAGATAGTAAATAGACTAATTAAAATACTAATAGAATATAGGATTAATGTTCCACTCTTAGTGTTCAACACCCTACTTACCGCGAACTCCATCTTGACCGGGTACACTTCTCGTTAAAGTTTTGTTTTAGGTTTGTTAGCTAAATATAAATTTAAAACTTGATAATCAAATAATTGACGCTACACGACAGCACATAAAAAATCAATCGACGTGTCACTTGCTAAAGTGGTTTTGCAACACATTAAGAGTTTTATACATTTCAAAATTTGTCAACCGTTAATTCATAGTCTGGACCAAATCGATATCCAGTGTCACAAGTTTGATCCATATAGGATCTCATAAGTCACCTACCGCAGAGCTTGTTTGATGTTGGCTCTAGAAGGATTTCCATTGTCACAGTGAATACTTTGGTATCACTTTTTCGAGCTTGTATTGTTGATTTTGAAAAAGGTTTGGATATAGGACACTACCAATGGTTGAATTTTCTTACAATAACAGTTATCATGCCAGTATTAAGGCATCACCATTCGAGGCACTTTATGGTCAAAAGTGCAGATCATCTATCTGCTGGGCCGAAGGTGGAGATGTTCAACTCACGGGACCAGAGATAATCCATGAAAGCACCAAAAAGATAGTACAAATTCGACAACGCTTGCAAGCTGCAAGAGACCGACAAAGGAGTTACGCTAATGTAAGGCGACAGACTTTAGAATTCCAAGTTGGAGAACGTGTTATGTTAAAAGTGTCACCTCGAAAAGGTGTCATTCGATTCGGAAAGCGAGAAAAGCTTAACCCCTGGTACATTGGACCATTCAAGATCCTTAAAAGGGTCACCCCAGTGGCATATAAACTTGAGCTTCCTGAAGAACTCAGTAATGTCCACAGTACCTTCCACGTTTCTAATTTAAAGAAATGCCTATCTGACGAATCTCTCATCATTCCAATAAAAGAGCTTTGGCTCGATGACAAACTCAACTTTGTGGAAGAACCAGTAGAAATCATGGATCGAGAAGTCAAGCAACTAAAAGTCGCATCCCTATAGTCAAAGTAAGATAGAACTCTAAAAGAGTACCAAAATTTACGTGGGAACACGATGATCAAATTCATGCCAAATATCCACATCTATTTTCAAAGATCACTCCATCATCCAACTAAATCTTGAGACGAGATATTTTTTAAGGTTGGGAGACTATAACAACCCATAATTTTCATTAATGTAATTATCCATCTATTAAATTAGATGCAATTTTCATCAATGTAATATCTACTTATTAACTTAAGTACAACCATTTTCATGGAAAGATTTTTGCTTTATTCCATCCATATGTAACGTAATGTAAATTACAAGTAAACGTGCTCAGCAACTACCAATGCCAATTTTTCATCACCGTTTATGTAAGTAAACATTATCATATGTTCAAGCAATATAATTTTAATCATCATTTTATCTATCTGTTATATATTTAAGTACTTTCCACAATGTTATATCAAAACGGATTTCAAACGTTAACGTTTATAACAAAACCCTAATTTTATGTAAAGTTTACAAATAATACAAAAGTACAATCTAATAAGGCATGTGTACAAGGTTACAATACATAATATTTGAATATCTTTTCCCTCCTAAACCCTAGTACAACTCATTTAAACTCAATGTACAACCCGACAATGCATAGTATTCAAATTTCACATTTTCCCTCCATTTTTCTAAGGCATTTCATACCACCTTTTGAACATAACTTACAACACTCCAATGCACCACATATGAACTATAGTTACCCTCCATTTCAGCCCATAGCTCGTCCAAAAGCCTAAAACCCTAACCTAAAACCCTAATGAGCTCATCACCCCTTAACTAGCTTAAACCAAGTTTAAACCAATCAACCACCCTTCTCTATGATTCACTACGTTGCCTACTACCTTTCTAAGCACCACCATGATTCACCACCTTTCCTACTACCTTGCTAAGCACCACCATGATTCACCACCTTGCCTACTACCTTGCTAAGTACCACCATGACTCACCTACTTGCTAGCCTACTAGTTACCACCTAGCTAGCACCCTACCACCTCCATCACTACCTTGGACACCAAGCAAAACCCTTGGCCACCACTCTAAGTAAACTTGGTCCCTACTCTATCCAACTTGGCCTCTACTCTTTCTTTCACCCTATATATACACGAAACATACACATACTTTCAATTCACCATATACTACTTCAAAATCATGATCTAACCATGCCAAGGAAGATTAAGAAGAAAGTTTACAGCAAGTAGAAGCCAAGAAACAAGAAGAAATAAGTCTCTTGATTCATTTCTAAAGTTTTCGAGTTGTTTTTGCTCATTTTGACCCATTCGTGTGCTAGTAAGTCCTATAACTCGTTCCATAAGCTCTTATGTTGTTTTATATTATACATCAGCTCCTATACATCCTTATGATCTCATGAAATCAACCCTTAAACCATAAAGCTTACTCATTTGGTTTTCCTAAACCAAACGCACTCTAAAAATACTAAAAAGCACTTTTTGTGTATCTAATAAGCTATAAGCTATAAGCTATAAGCTATAAGCTATAAGCTATAAGCTATAAGCTATTGTAATAAGCTTTTTATATAAGCTCATTTATCATTTTTACAAGCTTAAAAACATATCCTAAAAGATAGAACCCATTGGGTTAAGATTTTAAAACCAAACAAACTCATTTTGGATTTTTAAGCTCACAAGCTCTTTTCATAAGCTACAAGCTCATAAAACTTACTTATTTTAGCTTATAGTATATATAGCTTTAAGCTTGCATATGAATTTTGGATTTCAAAAATACAAAGATTATGGAATTTGGACTAAAAACGCAAAACATTTCATGCATAAGGGTATTTATTATAACTTATTAAACTTTCGGGCCAAAAATGTAATTATCCTAAAGTTAAACTTTAGGGGTGTGTTTTACCAACTTTCTAAGTTAAGGGTTTAATGTTTTTAAAATATAATTAAAGGGTAAAGTTGTAAACTAATATATATATCAAGGGTATATATTGTCATTTTCATATTCTCAAAGGTATAAAATGTAATATTTTTATATTAATTATAAAAATATATTTAAATATTATAAGACTCGATTTTATTAAAACCTGACATATTTGTCGTTATCATTCATCGATCGAAACACTATAAAAATAATTATGTTATAAATATAACATAATTTATCATTCACTAGCTTTTGAAGATACTTAAAATGATAAAATCTTATCATTTAATCTATAACGGATCACGTTACTAGGGAGTTTCATGTGAGGGGTTTTATTTGGGTAGACATTTTGACGAATGAATGGTTTCGATTTAAAAAGTGTCATAACTCCTCAAACGTTTACTACATGACCTCTGGATTATGATAGCCCAAACAGTGATACGATGTTTTCTTGAACCAACCAAAATCATTTTCGTTAAACTTTATAAAATAAAGTTTGAAATAAAAACACTCGAACTAAGATGGACATATTCCCTCAGGTTGCGTGACGATGCAGTTTTACTCCTTTTGAATTAAATTTCAAATCATTCATCTACTTTTATAAGGTGAGTTTATAGTTACCACCTTACATGTTTTCTACTATCACGTGGGAGATACATGCTATAAACATGAATTACAAGTTGGTTTTTCCACTGTATGCTACCTGAGTTTTCTTTCATACCAATACATCATAATCATGAACACAGTAGTCACTTGCGACGCTGAACTGTGATACTGTTAATGATCTATTAGGGGTGAAAACTTACCATTGGTTTACCCGTTACATGGGGTAACCAAACGCACTAAATTTGAGACAAAGGCTTAACTTTTGGCAAAGTTAACCTTTCCTTAAGGACTGTTGTTCCTTCAAGTCATTAATTGACTTTAGGATATTATTGTTTGTTGCATGAGCTTAGGGCAAATATATTATTTTCCATGATAATTGTATTCGTTGCAATTATTACCACTAATGATGACTTGTATTCAACTATTACATTGCAAACACTGTGAATTTCACTCAACCGTTGTGTTGACCCTTTTAGCATGTTTATCTCAGGTAATTGAGCAATCTATGGCACGGAGTGGCTTTGGACATGAGGACATCCAAATTTGTTATCATTCAACTTTTATGTTTTCTATGTATTTTGGGACCTCTTTTGTAAAACTCTGATATAATAATGAATGATAACAAAATTTTCCAAAACGTCTCTTTTGAATCGTTTTCTATGATTATGACTGTTGATTCATAAAGTAATACCCCAAATTAGCTTCCATTGCTATATGTCAAATAAAGGGGTGTTACATCTCCAAACTCACTACTAGAATCAAGCTCCCAAAAACATTCATAGTTTCCATTTTCTTGACAATACAAGTATACATGGTTAATCAAGAGTATAATCTAAGGTGTTCCAAGTGATTTGCAAGTAAAGGTTCAAGCATAAACAAGGTTTTTTTCAAGAAAACAAGATTAGGGTTTTCAAGAATATAATTAGGGTTTTCATAAGGATTTTGGGTTGAAGTTAGGTTTGATTTTGTGTTCATCTTCATTCACATACACTCAAGGTTTATCATCACTCCTCATACTTTCATTTCCATTATTTTCATGCATACATATACATTATCTTGTTAAATCACTATCTAGTTATTATTTCATGGTAAAAATGTGTTAGAATGCATGAACACATTTTATCTGGTATATTAAAAGTGTTGGTTAATTTACATAATTAATTGTTGAATTAATTGTTATAAATTTATTTATATAGTTTTATAAATAAAAAATTATTCTTGACATTTTATTGAACACAATGGAAGTAAATTAGTTGGAAAATATTTAGTAAACTTTAATTATATAAATGATGTTTTATTGGTTAATTTAGAGGACTTATAGTAATTAAAACATGGTAAAAATTCATAAATCAAAAGTTATATCTCTACATTATATATAACAGGAGACATTTGACCCTTTTATTCCACGTCATAAAGCTATGTCATCACGCAAGTCACGTCATCAAGATTTATTTATTTTTATTTTTTTGGTAAAATTCTTGGTTTTTTTTTCATAATATATCTCTACATATTATTATTTTAGAAATTTTTAGCTAAATTTAGGCCCATAAATAATGCATAAATTATCGTCAAATATTATTTTAGAAATTTTTAGCTAAAATTCAGCCCATAAATATTCTAAAAATTTTCCCATGGCAAGAAACTTAACAACTAGACTAAGCCAGAAGTTGTGATATTCCTTTGTAAAACCAAATTGATATACTCAAATAGACACTACCTAATTCCATTGTGTTTTACCTTTAATAACTCATAAACTAACACCTTAATTTTTTCATAAACCATAAAACAATACCAATTTATTCATTAACCCTAAAACACCTATTAAAACCTGCACCGGGTGGGTATGAAAATACAACCATCATTTTACCTTTATAAACTTGTTACTCCTTAGCTTTAGTGGTGAAGATGTGTATCCTTGCCAAGCTTATGATAGAATACTCGTCACAACCGAGAAATTAAGCAAACTAGTTACATGTTACCATATAGATTAGTTGAGTGATTTGAGAGTTTTTATCTTCCAATTTCGTGAGGTGTTTGGTTGTGTACTTGTAATAGATCAAATAAATGCTTTAACGGAAAATATCCTTAGGGATACATTTTTATAAACTTTTAAAGGCTACTTGAGGACAAGTAGGATTCAAGTGGGAGGATATTTGATGACATCAAATAACGTCTATTTTATAGCATCATTTATCCCACGATATTAACCCATTTTGTATAGTTATTGCAAAGAATTTTTACTTAATCGTTTATATTTGAGAATTGCAGTAATTATGGAGTAACTGGTGAAAGTTAGCAAGAGGCGCGCATTCTGGAGCTTAAATGAAGATATTTTGAAGATTACTATACTAAAGACTAATACGTCGTATCCATCAAGGAAGATATGGCGTATCCGTGCCTGCACTCATCAAAGACCATAGTGGAATAAAGTTCAATACGCCGTATCCAGAGGACTCAATACGCCGTATTCAAGATATGGAATCAATATAATATTCTGGAAGATATCAAACGTGGTCCCTACTCCAAGAAATCCCCAATACGCCGTATCCAACCCATTGGATACGCCGTATTGAACCGACTTCCAGACATTATAAATAGAAAACTCAAAAACGAGTTTTAAGGGTGCTAAATCATATTCTCGATACCTAAACCACAAAAGTCGATTTTCAAAGGAGAAAAAGAGCAGAAGAGGTCGAGCAACGTATTCAATTCCATAGGAGACATCGTGTAATTCCATATACTTTAGTAATCGTTTAGTTTTTGGTATCATTCGTTAACTCGGTTAGTTTACCTTGGCTAAATTATTACTCGTGTATTTATTATGACGTTTGAAGGCTAGGTATTAGCCATTATTATGAAGATCTGAATGTTTGGTATTTGTTTATATCGATTTCTTGATTTATCGTTGTATGCTTGTTTATATTTATCAATTTATACTTGTTTACGCGCTTTTGTATGCGACCTATCATTCAACTGGATCTAGCAAAGTGGACCAAGCGGATCTAGAGTCCGGGATAGCTCTCCATATAGTAATTTATACATCTAGAATAATAGTTACACAAGTATTGTCCTTCTAAGTCTATGTCTGGATTTACGCTTCGGACTTAACTAGTTATTTGGGATATGCCAGATGGTTTAATGATCGTGTTACTAGCAGGTAACCTAGATAATTCAACAAGTAATGTTCGGCTTCCATTGGATATTGGACAAGTGGGAACTACTAGTGTAATAGATTGCCATTTTTTACGGTAAGTGGGTAAATCTCTATGATCTAGGGTTAACAAGATCACCATTGCTTTTAATCCCTAAGATAGTTATAATTAGCAATAAGGATGCTTTATAATGGATGCTTTAATTGTGACAGAATTAATGTGTCTAGGTCTTAGGATGATGTAACGCCTAAGTTTTAAGAATGATATGCCACCTCGAGAGAAGAAATCATTGCACTTAATAAACAAGCCAACATTCTAATCGGAGTAATAATGGCCAATACAGTTTTCTTATATAAGGTTCGATCGCTCTTTTATCTTTTGTCTATTAGCTTGTGTGTCTTGAATTGATTGTAGTCACTAACCAAACCGTGCCAGTCTCTCAGGCTGAAAACCCCCCTTTTACCATTAGAATTAGGATTTAGACTGACATAGGTTTAACATAGAATAGAATTAACATAGATTAGATAACCAAGATATTAATTAAATTGATAGATTTAACCTCGCTCTCAGTGGTCGACCCCCTACTTACCAACGAAGCTACATCTTGACCGGGCACACTGCCCGTTAAAGTGTTGTTATTGGTTTAGTCGGCAAAATATAAATTTAAAACTTGAAACAATAAAATATAACCACACACTACAACACATCAATAAGCTAATAATATTCTTATGGATTCTAATCTAGCTACGGGTGCATAGGTTTCGTCATAATCAATTCCTTCTTGTTGATTATAACCTTGAGCAACTAACCTAGCTTTGTTTCTAGATACGACACCATTTTCATCAAGCTTATTTCTATATACCCACTTGGTTCCAATTATGGTCATATTCTTAGGATTATGGACTAATTCCAAAACATCATTTGATATGAATTGGTTTAATTCTTCTTGCATAGCAATTACCTAACTTTCATCATTTAAGGCTTCATTTATATTTTTAGGTTCTATGGTTGAAAGAAAACAAAAGAAATTACTTTTGTCTTGAGCTTGTGATCTAAGAGTTCTTTGATTGAGATTACCTATAACATTTTCTAATGGATGACTTTTAGATTCTTTTATGTTCATAATTTCATTATTTTCTAAAGATTTATCTTTGAGATCATTTCCTAAAAGTCTTGTTTTACTAACCTCAATAGCTTCTTTTTTGACTAAATCATCATCCTCCAAAGGTGAAATTTTAGGCGGTGAGGAAGTTTCATCGAAAGTCACATTTAAGGATTCTTCGACTTTCATTGTTTGTTTGTTAAGAATTATATAGGCTTTACTATTTTGAAAGTATCATAAGAAGATACCTTCATACGACTTTGAGTCAAACTTGGTGAGATGATCTTTTGTATTAAGAATGAAGCATTTACTTCCAAATACTTTGAAATAGTTAAGGTTTGGTTTTCTACCTCTTAATAACTCGTATGGAGTTTTTGCTAAAATTTGTCTAATGGAGATTCTATTTATTATGTAGTTTGAAGTATCGACCGCATTACACCAAAAATTTTGTGGAATGGATTGTTCATTTAATATAGTTCTACTCATTTCTTGTAGAGTGTGGTTCTTTCTTTCTACTACCCCATTTGATTGTAGAGTACGAGGAGCGAAGAAATTATGAGAAATTCTGTTTAACTCACAATAGTTCCAAAATGTACTTCATTATCAAATTCCCGACCATGATCTGTTCTAATTGACACTATAGAACATCCTAATTTATTTTGAATCATTTTACTAAATATTTTGAATTCTTCGAATGCTTCGGTTTTATTTCCTAAAAATCTAGTCTATGTATATCGAGAATAGTCATCTACAATTACTAAGGTGTAACGATTTCCTCCATAACTTCGTACGACGGATGGGCCAAATAAGTCCATGTGTAATAATTCTAAGCATCTAGTTGTTGATACTATATTTTTGGCTTTGTGACTAGCGTGAATTTGCTTTCCAATTTTGCAAGCGACACAAAAATGTCGGTCAAATTTAAGATTAGGTAAATTTTAACTAATTCCTTAGAAGCCAATGATTGAATTAATTGCATATTTGCGTAACCTAATCTCCTATGTCATAAAGTGGAGTTTTTGTCTAAAGTTGCGAGACATATTTTTGTCGGTTACCCGAAATCACTTCACTTCATTACTAGTTACACGAATTCAAGAAGAAAAGAGAAGGAAATTAGAAGAAGTTTAGAGAGAGAAACAAGAGAGAGAAAATGAAAGAGAATGGTTGAATTAACTTGTAAGAGAATGTTTACAAATGAGACCAACACCCTCTCCATCCTTGGAGAGGGGTATTTATAGTTAAGACTAAAAGGCTTGCATGCCTTTAGTAATTCTACGGGCCGGGCTCGGGTTTACTTGGGCTTTCGCCCGATACACGTGACCAATTAGATTACAAATAGGAGCCCGTTTACCCGTCTAGCCTAATACAACGTATATTAATTTAGTGACCGAGACCTAATATAATTATGAACGAACTTCCATTGTTCGACTCAATATTTTGAGGCTAACAATCTCCCCTGAAGTGAGTTCATTGTGACACTCCTTCGTGAGATCAATGAGATTGCTTTTGTCGTTGAGCTCTTGTGATCTTTGTCTCTGTCTACGTTGTAGGCTTGTTCCTTCATGCTTTGTGATCTTTGATCTTTAGCCTTTGTCATTGTCTTTTGACTTTGTCTTTTTCGTCCGAGATCTTTAAACCTTTATCCTTCCGTCTTGATCGTCTTTGCCACCTTGCGATCTTGTGTCTTGACCAACATGCTCATACTTTGCATCATCTTGAAAGCTTGCTAACAATCTCCCTTGATAGACTTGATATCTTTGAAGGAAGATCTTGTATATCAGAGTTTGTGCGGAAGTCTTTGTCTTTAATTCTTGAGCTTTCATGATTCTTGAATCTTGATGCTTATAGAATGTCTTTGTAGATTGAGCATGAGCATGTGGTAATGAATCCGACTTCAGCTGGAATGAGGCATCACCATCTCCATCTTTATGTATCCTGAAATAAATAAAACAAGTTTAGCAAATAGCGGTAGACAAATTAGAATATGGCTTTGTCATTCATACGGATTTGCTTAATTAACCTCCGTTCCGTAGGACCATCTTTCAGTACAAATAATGTACCTTGATAAGGTAGATTCAAAGAATCTCCCTTGACAGGGTTCCAGCTCAAAGCGTAGGATCTCTAACACAGATGTATTAATTTGCCATGCTTGCTAGTTTCTCATTACCCGGAACGTCTCAAGCAACAACACGTAAAGAGTGAACCAGATAGTTACTATCTTTCTGATTAAATCATCAATTCATTTTACTGGACCTTTATCGATATCCAGATGATACCAAGCTAATTCATATAGAATCTCGCAAGTCACCTACTGCAGTGCTGTTTGATGATGACACTGGAAGGATTCCATTCGATCATTTTGGGGGGGGGTGGGGGGGGGGGGGGGGGGGGGGGGGTGAATACTAAAGAGTATCACTCTGAATGTTCTGGCAAAATCACAAGGATAATGCGTAGGACTCTTGTCAACAGCTTGTGAACTTAATGATGTTCAACAAGTGTTTGTCATGGGATGTGTCCTAATGAGATTTATTTATGGATCTCTTGGCTCTAGACTCGATTAGTGCGTTTTGGTTTTAGTAATCGGAGGCTGGAGCAGACTGCCACCTATTCAATATTAACTAACTCGGAGTGAGAAAGTCAATAGAAGTCGTGTGTATCTCCGTGACAAATGAGACAAGTTTCTTTTGAGAGAAACCCGAATGGCTGGGAAAGGGTTGTGCATTGCATCACTGGGTCCATGATGTCGTCTTCAATGTCAGCAATCAACATTGTGATTCTGACAGCATATGTATCGACCCGGTTTCTGCCTAAGTTGTGTGGAGGGCTTCTTTCTTTAGACCCTTTATCCATACATTTCTTTTTAATTCTTCAACCCCTTCAATGCTTACCAAGACGTCATTACTAACACCTTGTTGTGATTGTTCCAGTGTTAGCTCAATCTTAGTCGGCATTCTTCCCTTATACACATTCATCTCCAATCATACCTAAGGACTGCTATTTCTAACTATGGAGTGTCCTTGGGTAGATCCCTCCGGTTCTGGTTGGATCATAGGACAAATTCCTAACCTTACCACCTTATGACTTCAGAATCGTCGTGAAATAAGATGTTGTAGGGTATGAGATCGTAACCATAAAACCTTTTTCGAATAGCACTTTGAGTCTTTAGATCACATTTTAATTACATTTCTCCCCTTATTTTAAATTCTAAGTCACTTTGATTTTGAAATACTGTGTGATTAAAATTTGTCTTGAAAAAGCTTAGCATGAATTATTTGGAACTGTGTCATCTTGCTCCCCCTCAATTTTACATATGTTTGACACCAAAAACTATGGTACCAAGTTGTAAAATCGATATAAAATTGAGGTTGAACACTTAGTCATCTTATAACGATCATTCTATTGAATTGTCATCATTATCTTGTTGTTATTAAGAGACTTTTTGGGAATGGTTTGAATACATAAGAATGGTCGTGAGATGATGTATCCAAACTCATTAAATGTTGTTTTTCAAAAAACTCCCCCTTAAAAGATGGAGTGTTGAACATACAATTTTGAAAGATTATGAATCGTCAGTGAGAAATTCTTGAAAAATTGTGTTCAACATTTTGAAAAACATCATGTTAGAAGACTTCTCTTCCAACTCTAAGGGTAAGCGCACTTATGCGTACACTATCCTTTTTCTTGAGCTTAAAACTTTGAATGTCTTGTAAGAACAGCTCAAGACCGAGAAAAGTTGAATTTCTCGTTGTTAGGATAAGTTATCTTTATAGATAAACTTTCCTTTATTTGAAGTCCGGGTTACGTACTGATATTTGCACATAAGCCATTAAGAAAAATTAGAAATGACATGTTTTGAAAGCATTTGAAACTCCTGTTCGAACTTCATTTACACGCCCGTGTCGATATTAATCAACATTTCTAGGTACGTAAATGTTATCGATTCCAAGAGACATGTCGAGAAGAATATTTTTTTTTGAAACATTTTCTGATTTTTTGATTTTGTATTTTCTTTTTGAAATTTTATATTTTTGTATTTTTAAAAAAAAATATGTACATGTTGATGTTTGATGAAGTATCAAGCAGATTCTTTTGTCAGAACCTCCAGTTCTGCTGGAGTCAAACATCTCATACCAATTCGCCTGACAAGATACTGAAACCTTTCTTCGGGAAGGGCTTTAGTAAACATGTCAGCCAGTTGGTATTCAGTTCTGACAAAGTACAATTCAATTATACCGTTTTCAACCTGTTCTTTGATGAAATGATACCGAGTATGGATGTGCTTGGTACGGGAGTGCTGCACGGGGTTGCATGAGATTGCTATGGCTGACTGAGAATCGCAATACAACGGTATTTTGTTGTAGTTGAAGCCATAATCTTGAAGTTGTGTCCGCATCCACATAACTTGAGCACAACTTGCAGATAACGCCACGTATTCAGCCTCTGCTGATGACATTGCAGTACAGTCCTGCTTCTTTGACATCCAGCTGACTAACTTATCACCTAGGAACTGTATTCCTCCAGAAGTGCTTTTGCGAGTATCAAGGCAACCGGCATGATCGGCATCTGAAAAAGCTGTTAGATCAAAGCCAGAACCCTTCGGATACCAGAGTCCCATGTGAATGGTACCTCTTAAGTATCGAAAGATCCTTTTAACCTCTTTGAGGTGTTTTTCAGTCGGTCTTGCTTGATGTAGGTTGAATATTCGTTAAAGGGTGTGTGTCTTGTGGAGCAGAATTATCAGTGGGAGAAAAAGACTTGTTGATACGAGAATCACCATCATTGAAAAATTCATCGTACAAAGGACCAAAAAGAAGATCCAACTCCTGTTGTGATGGAACTGTTGTATCTGCTGAAGGAGAAACAATTTGTAGTTCTGGTGCGGGGTCAGGGTTGTCATAATCTGACGCCTTTTGTCGTTGGGGAACGAGGCCTGAAGTGTTATTAGCAACAGACGTCTCAAACATCTCTTTGATTTCATCAAATCTGAGATGAATAGATTCAACTATCAACCTTGTTCTCTTGTTGTATACACGATATCCCTTTGACTTAGTGGAGTATCCCACCAAAATGCACGTATCCCCTTTTTCTTTCATCTTATCTAAGTTTTCACCATCTCTGGTTAGGTAACATGTACAACCAAAGATGTGAAGGTGTTTGATTGAGGGTTTTCTGTCATTAATGATGTGATATGCCGTTTTCTCATGAGTTGGGATGATGATTGATCTGTTTTGAGTATAGCATGCGGTTGCGATTGCTTCAGCCCAAAAGAATAAAGGAAGTTTAGAAGCTGAAAGCATCGTTCGAGCAGCCTCAACGAGAGTGCGGTTTCGTCTTTCGACAACGCCGTTCTGTTCAGGTGTTCGAGGAGTAGAAGTTTGATGCTCAATTCCTTCTTCTTTAAAGAATGCATTAAGTGTCTTGTTTAAGAACTCAGTGCCTCTGTCAGTGCGAACAGAAATTACTGGGGCTTGAAGATTTCGTTGGATCATCGTGAGAAAGTCTTTTAAAACTTCTGGTGTTTCATCCTTGGAACGTAGAAAGAGTGTCCAAGTATATCTTGAGTAGTCATCGACAATTACCAGAATATATTTCTTCCCATTGATGCTAGCAACCCGCATTGGACCACATAAGTCCATGTGAAGCAAATTCAACCGACCTTTTGAACTTGGAACAGTCTTTGACTTGAATGAGCTTCGTTTTGCTTTACTCACTTCACAAGAGGAACATAGTTGATCCTTGACATACTTCAGTTTTGGTAAACCAATCACAATATCTTTCTTTGAAAGCAAGTTGATGTAGTCGAAGTTGAGATGAGAAAGTCTTCGATGCCATAACCATGCTTGAGTTGGTGAGGCTTTAGCCAGGAGACAGATTGGAGTTGATGAGGTTGTTTCTTGAAGGGATATTGTATAGAGATCAGATCCACGATTACCGGATAGTAAGTCGTTTCCCTGAAGATCTCTAACAAAACACGTAGATTTCCGAAATGCAACCTCCAAATCCGCATCACAGAATTGACCAACTGAGAAAAGATTGTGATTGAGACCTTCGACGTAGTAAACCCTTTTGATCGTGATATTTCCTTGAATCAAATCTCCATATTACCAATAATTGGGAGCAAATTGTATTGCCAAAACGAACGGGTACCCAAGTATTGTTCAACTAAATTGCACAGCAGAGATAGATTGACCTTAATGTGCTTTGTGCAATCTAGAGTCAACAATGAATTGAATAGGACGAGTATGTACAATCTACATTAGTTATTAGGGGACGATGGAATACATGACTAAAATTGGAGCTAAAGTGTTTATGAGTTTTAGACATGTAGTTATCCTAGATACATTTATCTAGGAAAAAATGAATTTCTTAGTCTCACTTTTTAGTTCTATAACTTTAGGTACCCATTTCTTTTTGTCTTAGGAACCCATGTATATGCTGATGGGCATTGTTGTGCTATCCATTCATTTCCAACCTTATTAGTCTTCTTATACCACATCCTTTTGTATAACTCTTTGAATTTGTGGTAGTTGGATTCTGATGCAACTAGTTGTTCTGATGGGGAGTGTTGTTGCAACAGGATGTGTTTCGCTCTTGACTTTTGGTTTTCTGTAAAGTACTAATAGCAATACTACAATTAGGCTTCTTAGGTTCTAGAATTCACATCTTTTTCAAAAAACTTAGAACAACAAAACATCATGATTCGGATTTAAACACACATTTTCCACAAGTAGCACAAATACAGCATTAACATTTCAAAGTTCTTAGAATTTAATATGTCTTTTCACGCAGTTACAGGACTGTGTTTGTTAGATAATACTAGAAATCCTAGGGTGTTCTTTACTTCAGTCTTCTTAAACTTCACATGACTAGTGTTTGGCACGAACTTTTCTTTCATTTGATTGCTCCTAGGCTGTGGTCTTGCTAACATTATGTTCTTTGTGAGCTACTCCTGTTTGATGTAGATACGCGAGGATTAGTATTCCTAGAAAGTTGTATTCATCTGTGGTGCTCTAGTTGTGTGGTCCAACTTGATTTCGATACATGCCTGGTTTAATACATTTGTTGTTTCTGACAGCTTGCTTTGCTGTATTGAGGCAAATTTTGTGGAAGTATTCACTTATTGTTAGGCTGGTTTTGATAAACCTCTGTCTCATTAGTTTTTTAAACTGACTTTTTCTTTGCAAAATTTTTTCTCTCAAGAGAGTCTGAAAAAGGAGTCGGTTTTCCTAAAACTGATGGTTTTGGAATCCTTTGAGCATTTGGTTGTAGAACAACATATGGTTTATCAAACTTAGTGTCCACAGATTTTCCTTTGCATTTTTTAATGAGTTTCTTTAACTCACTTATTGCAATGTTCTTGTCTTGCATTTGAGCTTTCAGATCTTGTATTTCAAAATATTGTTCACTTCCATTTCGAAATACATTTTGACGCCTTTTCTTTGCAATCTGTGTAATTTTTCTTGTTGTTATTGGACATTCTTGTTAAGCGATTTCAAGAGAAATTGTGTGTTTTTCTAATTTAGTAAAACTCTATCTAAAATCTTAGTGTAATATCTCTTTACTTACATTTCAGTTTGTTCAGAAAGCTATTGTGCAAGACAGTCACTTCACTGACTTTATGTATGATATTAGCATTGAAATTCAGTGATTCATTCTAAATAGATGAAGATTGCAAATAAGAACACATAACATTCTTTAGAACACATTCTTGCAAAAGCAAATCATACATGTGGAAAATTCTGTACTTTATCAGATTCAAGTTCATTCAAGTTATCTTTAAGAGATTCAACGTACTTTAAATCTAACATGGCATTTCTTGCTTAAGTTCATGTACATATGCCGAAACTATAATTCTGAGGTCTTTAAGGGCAAGGGCATTCATACTTGTCTTAACTAGGATTTTCCATTATCTTGGCTGTTGGTTACGAAGATGAAAGAAGGTCATTTGAATGTTTTACCCTATGCTTGATTGACAATTTCTTTCAGTTGATTAATGTTTTTTGTCTTGGACATTATTTGCTTGTCTACTTTTGCTTATTGATCTTTTAGACACTGGTAGAAATCTATGTTTTGAAAATATTTGGCTTTGTTTGTCTTGTCACTTTCCGCTTATTAGTCGTTCTCAAATGATTTACTCTTCATTTTCTATTTCTTATTTCATTTGCATGTGCGATGAATTTCATAATGCTGAGTTGGGGGTTTGAAAATTTCATAAAGAATATTTAACTATGTGGTAGTCAAAAGTTTCATCTAAGTCTTTATTTCAATTTTGACCGAATATTTCTTCAAGAGTTGGAGTCTCTTCCCTATCGGGGACGAGTCTTGTTTTAGCAGGATTCCGAAATTGGATCCCATGTGTGGGATCGGCATACAAACATGTATCTCATTTTGAGCTTTTTTGATGGTACCTTGTGATGGAAAGGTGGGTTTCATTAAAAGTAGGGGAATTTGGGTGCTAAATCATGAATGGTTTGGATTGACTGACTCCGTTTGTAAACAATTTCATTCAAAAACTTTAATGGTTTTCATTGAAATCATTTTTCACATATCTTTTTCTTCCTAAGCTTTAAAATCGACTATTAACCTTTGTTTTCTCCCTTGACAGACCTTAGTAATGTGACTTGGTTAAAGACTCTGTCTTGACTAAACTCATCATGTTTCTCTTTGACAAAACAGAAATTTCGTAGGCTTTTACTTTTAAAACTTCTTTTATGTCAATTTCATTTTTGAGCTATAGTACTAGAGCTTCATTTTCAAATTATGTTCAAGTTATGTCAAGTCAACTGTACGATCATTAAAGGCCCTTGTACTCTGAAACCAGTCTGTTTATTTTGAAGGGAACTAAGCAACTATCCCGAATACTATTAGATTTCCCTAGAGTTCTACTAGTTTCCGCAAGATAGTTTTTGCACTAGTTAAACTCTTGAGACAATGTTGCATTTTCTTTCTTTATTTGCTTTGATCTTTTTATTTTCATCGACTTCAAGTTTTAAATTAGGCAATTTAATTAGCAAGTGCACACGCTCATCATCACATTCTACATTCTTTTTGGTCATCTCTGATTATAATATCACTACATATACGGTAGTCAGGTGAAATTTCTATCATCCTGTTTCCACTGCACATGTGTTACTAATGGATCCCTCGTTTGGTCAAAACTGTTGTATGTCATTGGCAAGCACATTATCGTCAGTATCGTTATTGTACCTTGTTCCAATGGCTCAGAATCAGTTCCTGAGTCTGCATTAGGAACCTCCTGGATCTTTGCCATGTAACTGTAATGTGCTTCCAACTCTTGTTCATCAATCTCTTCATCCGTGTCTGCTAGCCAGTCAGATTGCTCTGCTTGAAGTTGAACACCTTTCTGTGCTTGTTTACACAGCAACATCTTTTCTTGTGATACGTGGTCTTTAACCGTTTGGCTTTCTGCATTCCTTAGCATAATGACCAAATTCATTGCAGTTAAAACACTGTATCCCAGATTGTTGCTACCTACTGGGACCACCTACAGTTTTCCTAGCCACCAACAACATTAACTACCCTCTTATTCCTAAAAACTGTCCAGTCTGATTGTCATTCTGATTACCTTGGGAGTAGTATCCACATTTCTTGTATATGGTTGTTTGGGACAGTTCTGAGGTTGTTGTTGGTAGGTTTGTAGAGTTTCTTGAAATACTTTGCAATGAGTGCCAAATTTTTTTGCATTTCCTTATCCTTTTGAGCTTGTTCAGGATCACTGTCTTCTTCAGAAGTTGACTCAGATGGAGGTGTGATTGGTTTGGCTATCTCTTTGCCTTTGTCATTCTTGTAGTTGCATGAGATCTGGTTGGAAGTGAAAGCTTTTGTTTTTTGGTGCGTCATGATTTGTGAGGTTTTGATGTTGATAATAATGGTCTTGCTAGTGTTTGAGCCAGTAGCAAAAGTGCTATTGGGTTAGCATTTCTTGGCCATTCTTCTTCAGCACGGAGCTCACTAAATTCTTTTGGTATTGTTTCAGAATGTCAAAGAGCTTTATGGTATGAAAACTTCATTCCAACTTGTGTTGTTTGCTTCACAATTGTGACAAATCTTGACCATTCTGGTTAAAGTTGTTGAAGAAATTAAACATTGACTTGCATCGTTGCATCGTTGCAACTGTCAAGTTGTTTTCTGATCATTTCAGTTCTCATTTTATAGAACTTGTGTAGTAAGTCCTTAATTGTTTTCTCTCGTTGTGTGGAGGTGTAATTGACCAAACTCCCAAAATAGGGTTTGTCTTGACATTCTTGATGAGGAGTGATTCACCTTGTTGTTGCCTTTCGATGGCTTCCTAATTTCTTGAGGCTGTCTTGTCATGCTCATCAACAGTTGAGTATTTTTCATCTCCATTCCAGTCAATATCAAATGAATCGCTTCTTTTTTTTTATTCAAATTGACTTTGTTCTCAGGAGTCATATTCGTACGTCTCGACTGTTGTTACTTGTTTGTTCAGGAATGCTGGAGAATCTCTGTTGCAGAACAGCTGGTGTTGTACAATCGTTGGAGTGTATGGACTTTAAGAATGCACTTCAGTAAGGCATCACCATTTGGTTCTTGTATCAAGTATCGTAAAGTACAGTGATCGCCATTGTGCATATCGTCATGTTGCAAGCACTTGGTGGGGAAGTCCTCTGAACCTGCTGCCATTTTGTTGTTATGCATTTGACTGTTGGTTGTGATAGTTACAATTGGATGTTGTCATGATGAATGATTAAAGAAATTATTGAAGTGAAAAATGTGATTGAAGGAATCTTATGTGTTATCAAGTGGTTTTTTGGGGATTTGGTATTGTGGTTTTAATTGAGTGTTGTATTAATTCCACGGGATTTTACAAAGTAAAAGATTTTAAACCGAGATATTGCGTTCTTTCGCGGGATTTTTACAAAATCGAGTGAAAACCTTGAAAAGTTAATTGTTGTTGTTTTTAAAGTTTGTTGATTATGTTCTTTAGTCCGAATTTAAGTCCAAAGTCCTCGTATTAGTTCCATGAAGTTGATTGTTCTTGGTGTGATGTTTTGATTTTTAAACGGTGATTAATATATAATTCCCAATACGGTCAAATACCACTGAATGGCGCGATGACCTTACCATGGGTTTTAGGGTTTCAAAACATGGGTTTTCAATGGATAAAACGCAATGACTTTAGTCAAAATGCAACTATCTTTGAACTAAACGCAGTCACTTTTCTTAAGCAAAAAGCAATGTTCTTTGAGCAAAACGCAGTCTGTCTTGATCAAAACGCAATGTAAAAAATTTGGGCAGAAGTAACGTTTAGTCAAAACGCAAATAATGGTCTTCAAACGCAACATGTGAAGAGACAAAATGGAACACACAAAAACTTATCAAAACGAGTGACTTGAGAATCAAAACGCAACGACTTGAGATCAAAACGCAGCGACTTGAATCAAAACGCAATGTCTTCCAATCAAAATGCAAGAGTCTTTGAGCAAAACGCAGCAGTGTCTGCAAATCAAAACGCATTGAAATTTGACCAACAAAAGCAATGTCTTTCAATCAAAACGCAATGAATTTTGACCAAAACGCAACAAGTACAAATGTCACTTTCAAGTACGGTACTTGTTTGTCTCTATACTCAAAACGCAACCAAGAATTTTGTCAAAACGCAATGACAAAATTTTTCTTCTAACTTGCGAATAAGCCCAAATCTTCCAACTTGCTTATGAAATAAGCTAACCACTACCCTAAATAAGCTATTACAAGTATTCTTAACAAGAAAGTACAAGCTTTTCGGATCAAACAACAACTTTCTAAGCAAAACGCAACATAGAAAATCAAAAATAAAAGTAAGAAAAAATGAGTTTCTAGCCACGAAATTGCTACAACATAAGTTGGAAGATACAGAAAACACAAAGTACACGTTTTTCTTCCAAAAGCTTAACCAACCCACGAATTCGTGTGCTTATTTTTTCAATAAGTTACGAAATTAGTTTTTAATCCACAAATCAAACACGAAACACCCGAGGCTCTGATACCAAATGTCGGTTACCCGCTATCACTTCACTTCATTATATGTAGCTCGAATTCAAGAAGAAAAGAGAAGGAAAGTTTAGAGAGAGAAAGTGGTTGAATTACTTGCAAAATGGAAATGTTTACAAATGAACCAACACTATTTTCCTTGATGGAAAATGGTATATATACTCTACACAACTACATGGGGCGTGTGGCCTTTTACTTGGGCCGGGCTCGGGATTGACTTGGGCTTTAGCCCGATACACATACAATATTAGCTTACATTTACGAGCCCGTTTACCCTTCTAGCCTATTACAACGTATAATTAATTAAGTGACCGAGACCTAATATAATGAACGAACTTCCATTGTTCGACTCAATATTTTGAGGCTAACATGATTTGACTTTGTTGACCCATGTTGACCAAGGGTTGACCACAACTTTGACTTTTTGTCTTTTCCTGCTTTTGGCTTTGCATCCCTGGCTTCTTTTGTGCTCTTCCATTCCTCGTGTCCGTGTTTGCCCTTTTTTGACGGTTTTCTTGTAATTTTTGTCTTATCCGTACCTGCATACACAAAACATAAAAACAAGCATATCTTTGCCATTTTTAGTCTGTTTTGGGTCATTTAGGGTCATTTTTGGTGTTAACAGATATGTGTATTTTACACTTATCAAAATTCCCCAAACTAAACGAGTTGGTGTCCTCACGCAATATCACATGACCTTATAAAACCAAAATATCTTTGTAAACTTCCCCAACTAAACCTGCTTGAGTAGTGGCATAAGATTTTTTTGTTGAGTGAGCTAAGAGATCTACAAGTTATAAAACAACCGGAAATTCCCATTTTCAAAACCTTTTATGATTTATCTTGATAATTTACTACCTAACTTACTATTTATTTGTGTTGACATAATGTGTTGTTTTCATTACTTCATTGGTAAACTTTAAGGATCATAAACAAAAAGCACATTAAGTGTCTAAAAAAGATTGTTTCATCATTCCCGATTTTTTCACCTTTCATTGCTAAGCTTATAAAAATAGATCCACCGTTAAGTACGAAGCTCCCAAAGATGCTAAGACTACTTATTATTACAACTTGAGAATTTCTACTTCCGACATAAATAACATATAAAGGTGTGTGGGTTCAAATATTAATTTAAACCATTAAATACCATATTTTGGATAGTTTGAAATTCCGACCAAGCTTAACAATGGGCCTTTTGGTAATTTGTTAAATCACTTAGTATGATCAGACTCAAAGCAAACAAAAACCATCCTTAGCTAAGACATCGTTTGTTCACTATGCCCACATGATGATATGGACTTTTTTCTTCTTAGCAATCAACACCGTCATTCCGAGTAAGTGCTAAGGCTTTTGGACAATCATCCGGAAGAAATAATCGAGACGCACAGAACTTCCGATGAAAAAGCCTTGTTAGACTTTTGCAAACTTAGGTCAAAAGAATACATTAGTTTTAGAGAAATGAAAATTTTTACTATTTATTTTCTAACTTGTCCATATTATTAAAATTTTTATTTTTTTTTTTTTTTTTTTTTATAATTTTTTAATTTTTTTTTTTTTTTTGTTTTTTTTTTTTTTTGTTCTTTTTTTTTTTTTTATTTTTTTTTTTTTTTTTTTTTTTTTTTTTTTTTTTTTATTTTTTTTTTTTTTTTTTTTTTTTTTTTTTTTTTTTTTTTTTTTATTTTGTTTTTTTTTTTTTTTATTTATTTTTTTTTTTATTTTTTTTTTTTTTTGATTTTTTTTTTTTTTATTTTTTTTTTTTTTTTTATTTTCTTTTTATTTTTTTATTTTTTATTTTTTTTTTTGTTATTTCTTTTTTTTTTTATTTTTCTTATATTTTTTTTTTTTGTTTTTTTTTTTTTTATTTTTTTTTTTTTTGTTTTTTGCTTTTGTGCACTCTTCCGTTCTCGTGTCCGTGCTTGCCCGTTTTTGACTGTTTTCTAGTGATTTTTGATATATCCGTACCTGCACACACAAAACACAAATACAAGCATATTGTTGCCATTTTTGGTCTGTTTTGGGTTTAATTGGGCTATTTTAAGCATAAATGGATATGTGTATTTTACACTTATCAAAATTCCCCAAACTAAACGATTGCGTGTCCTCACGCAATATCACATGCCTTATAACCAAATACCTCGAAACTTTCCCAAACTAAACCTTTGAAAAGTAGCAAAGATTTTTGTTGAGAGAGCTAAGAGATCACAAGTTATAAAACACCCGATTTCCCATTTTCAAAGATTTTTTTCTCTTTTTATGATTTTTCTTGATAATTAACTACCTAACTACAACTTATTTGTGTTGACATAATGTATTGTTTTCATTACCTCATTGGTAACTTTAAGGATCATAGAATAAAAAGCACAATTAAGTGTCTAAAAGATAACTTCATCATCCCCGACTTTTCACTTCACCCATACTAAGCTTAAAAATAAGATCACCGTTAATTACGAGCTAAGATGCTAAGACTACTTATAATTACAACTTGTGAAATTTTCTTCCCGACACATATCATATATTAAGTGTGTGTGTGTTCAAATTAATTTAAACCATTAAATCCACAAATTTAGATAGTTGAAATCCCACCAAGCTTTACACATGGGCCTTTTGGGCTAATATGTTAATCACTTAGTAAAATCACAACTCAAAGCAAACAAAAACCTCTTTGGCTAAGACATCGTTGGTTCACTTGTCCCATGAATGACTTTCTTCTCTAACATCCCACCGTCATCGGGTAAGTGCTAAGGCTTTTGACACCCCATCCGGAGAATACTAATCGAGACGCATGAACTTCCGATGAAAAAGCCTTGTAGACTTTTGCAAACCTTAGTTCAAAAGAATACCTTGGTTTTAGAAAATGAAACTTTTACTATTTATTTTCTAACTTTGCAACATTATTATTTCTATTTACATTATTAGGCTAGGAATCGGTATCACTTTTCTTTCGACGACACATCGGCCACGCCTCCGACAAGAGCTCGTGTACTTATTATGATACCAACCCTAAATATACATCCTCCACCCTTTCTTTCGATGTCACATCGGGAGCGAACCGACAAATGCCCATGTACTTTATTACGATGGAGTTTGTATATTAATTATTAACACTAAGGATTTATAACTTGCATCCTTTTTACCAACTACATTTTTAGATTTTTTTTAACTAATTAATTGATTTAACACATTATTTTTGCAAATAGAAAAAATTCCGTTTTAGAAAACCAAAGTATTAGAAAACCAAAGTATAAGCTTGAACCAAAATTATTATTTACAAATGATTAGCTATTATCATCGATAAAGCTTTTTCTCTAAATATGTTTATTAGTACTTTTAAGAGTAAAACCTCTAATTTGTAAAGAATTAAAGAGAACACGTATGATTAATCATTTTAAGAACTTCGGGGAAGAAAAACCACAAGTTATTTTTATAAGCCTTTAAAGTTTTTCAAATAAACCTTGTTTAGCATCCTAATTCATAATTAACACTGTCATCTCTTATTCTTTGCAATTTAAAACCTCTACTAAAGAAATTCGCAAATACTTAGCCTATATAAAATTCAACTCTATACTTTAAAAACTACTTAGCATAAGCACAAGTCTTCATTACTAATGATTCAAGTCTAAAGCATGTTTAAAGTCCTACCTGAGACTAAGCAAAACTTAACATCATTAATTGTTAAGAAAAAGCTAGAACTCAACAGAGTTCGCTCGGAGTCAAAAAATTACTTCTTATTCTCACCAACGGAAAACCTACATTCGTGTCTAACATCATAAAATTTTTTAATCAACTACTAATAATATTTTTCAAATTTTTCTACAAATAAAAAACTTAAAAAATTTAAAATTTTGCTATTTTTATGGGAAAACGGTACGTGAAACAAAACAATAAGCAGTAACATAAAAATTCGATAGATTCCCTCCGCCAAACTAAAACGAAACATTGTCCTCGAAGGTTTAAGGCGGGTCTCTACGCAAATCTAAGCCGATTAAATTATGCAAAAAAAAAGTGAATCGATAATGATGAAAGAATCTGATCTCCTACAAACTAATTGTTAACCAAAGGAAAGGAAGTACGATGAAGCGGGACATAACAACCGAACCACAGAGCTTCAAAATTTTGTTGGTTCAATCCTACAAAAATCCAAGTAGAATCAAACAAACACAACGAACGGAAAGCTAGCCTCAAACACATCACAACACATTAATTTATAGAAAATAGAAAGAAAAAAAAAGATAAGCTGGGTGATACTCCCACGAACGGCTTGTTTTTGTTCACCACGAGTCGCAAGCTTGACTCATCCCTAAAATATCATTACGTCCTTAGGGAAGCAACACTTAGAACAGAAACTTCCATTGAAAAATGCCACCGTCTCTAGATCAGAAAATGTAAAGGTTCTGAGGCCGGGTCAAAAAATGGTGTCCTTCACTCCGAAGAGAGAAATGAAGAAAGAAATAGAATGAAGGTTAAATTCTGAAAACAAGGGAGAGAAGGTTGGGTAAAATATCTGCCAAAAAAACATAAGTTAGAAAACTCCGTAAACACTTTGGATATCAAATACACCTTCGGTTTTCAAGACATTTCTCACAATCCCGTGGTACCGTGGAGGACGAGGAGATGGATGGATTGTCTTTGATGATCAAGGTTAGTAACTCCATTATCTTCATCTTCGGAATCATCATTACTCAACACCTGGTGGAATTAAGCATCAGAACGAGGAAAATTTCAATCTCTTTCTTAACGGGTCACTATCCCAACGGGGGATAAGAGAAATCGGGAAGAGACTCGATAATTGAACTTTGATTAGCATGAATATTTTCTTCCTGTGTACCTGGAAATTGAAGAAATCTCCAAAGCAAAGTCATACATTACAGATAACTCCTCCATGTTCCCACAACAATCCTTGAAGGAAGTGTAATAAGTCACCGAACGAACTCATGATGAAGAGGATCACTCCTTGGAGAAAAAGTAATCGAAGATTCATTTTGTTCTGGTTCATGATCGGAAATCACTTCGGGAGCGAAATTATGGGTGGTATCATCACTAAGCAAATTATCAAGAAAAGTTACGTCTCCTTCTGAATCGAAATAACCTTCCTCAAAATTAGAAGAAACTTACATGGCTAGAAAAGCATCGATTTCATCAATATCGTCCTCTGGATTGGGACACTCAACCTTATCGGTTAAAGGTGTGTTAAGTAAAACTGGCTCATCTAAAACGTTGGAGTTCTTGTTTACGACATCCTCATCCATCTCGTTAAAGAGGGGATTTACGTTGCTAGAGGTGAAGTTATCATCAAATTCGAAAAGAGGGTAGAATTTTAAAGACTTGAAAATTTTTCTTCATGACCGACTTTTTAAGAAGAGTGAGATTCATCGACAACTCCTCAAGATAATCACATTCTTCACCGAGAAATCTAGGAGGAAGAGACATCTGAATGATAGTGGTACTTGCCACTAAATGGCCATACTTTCAAAAAATCAATGACCAGAAATAGCATGATCAAATTGCATATTCTTGCTTTTCCAGATTATTTATAGCATAAAAGACGAATTCATCGACTTCCTACTCTTAAAGTAATTTTCCTCGATAGATTCAATGAGAGCTTTTGCAGTGCGAAGGAAAGGTCTCCCTAAAATAATAGGCACAACTCGGTAGATTCAAAATAACCACACAAAACAGCAAGAAAATGAAACCTATCAACTCTACCTACAACATCCTTATGCTATAAACCCATTGGGTGCTAATGGAACAATTACAAGCTCCAGTGTCATTCGGTGGAGTCAAAGCTCCAGCCCAATTGCTTATAGATAGAAGAGCGAAAAGAATGTAACCTAGCTCAAGAATCGGCCTTAAAGCATTAGTCCTATCCAGTTCCTTGTAAAGCAACATGGATAAGCAATTTTCCCCATCTTCGGCTTCTCGGAACTTTGTTCATGATGATACAAACATAGTCGCATCACTTGTAATGGCGATCTCCTCGGTTTCTCTTGTTTCCTTAGTAAACAGCTTAACTATTTGTTAGAATTTAGGCATTTCGACGAGACATCTTTCAATCCAATCTCTAAACGAGTTGTTTAAACATATTAAAAAACCTACATTTTTGAGGGCCACATGGTTTTATCAATCTCCCTCACTTTCAACCTCTCGACTATGGAAGTTTAGGTTATACGAAGTTGGGTTTGGAGAAATTAGCTCTTGAATTTCAATGTTAACGTTTTCTTGCTTTGAATTTGGGATTTAAATGAAAATGGATTCTTCTTCTCTGGAGGTGGACTTGTGCGTACTTTCTAAACTATTTTTGCACTTTGTCCATTGACGTCTCCGGGTTTTGTTCGGGTTCCTTTAGAGGAGTAGAAACAACGGGTGTAGGAACAAGAGTCGAAGGTCCTTCACAAGTCTTACCACTTCGTGTGGTGATAGCATTAACATGCTCACGAGGATATTACGATTTACTTGGGAAATATCCCTGAATCAAAGATGAAGCGTGTTGGGAAGATATGAACTAAGTAGCATTTCCGTTAAATTTTGTCATCTTGTATGAAAACCCTTGCCATGAATCTGCGAGAATTCCGTAAAACAGCATCATTAGCCTTGACATAATTCTCAAAATCGGTTTTTGAAACACCTTGCATTTGCTGAGTATGAGCTTGATAAACTGGTGGGTGATTCGTCGGAGGTTGGCAAACTTGTCCTTGGTTGAAGTTACGGTTTTGATTAAAATTGGTTCACATATTTGGTTGAAATTATTTCTTGATTTGGATTGAAACTTTTGATTGTTTTAAAGAGGAAAACCAGTGTCCGGATTTTTGTAGCAATCATCTAGGGTCTAAATTGTATTCTCTTGATTAAAATAGGCGCAGCAGCTTGTAAACGTACTCTTAAATGTTGTCTTTGATAAACTTGCATCGTGGCTTGACATTTTAATAAGAAATGACACCTCCACAAGTTAACACAACTCTATCGAACCACTTTACGGATGCTGGAGCTTGGCTTTTGTTTGTCGTAAGCCTAGTCTTCATCAAAATCTTAAGTTTAGAGACTTACACCACGTTCCGTTGAAAGAGCAGCAACATCTGGTGAAATTCATGGAGTAGATGAATTCGAACTCACTTTGGCAACGACTACCTTGTTTCGTGAATTACGGACCTTGGATTTACTTTCAATAATTCTCAAGCATTCACGAGGCATCTTATCCAAAAAGTTTCCACCAGCAGTAGAATTCAACGAGTCTTGATCATTATCAATTCAAAGCCGATATGTAAAAACGTATTCAACTATGTAGTACAGAAAATCCGTGGTGTGGGCATCACTCGAAATAAGGCAATAAATCGATCCCAAGCCTCATAGAACGATTCGTCAAATCTTTGTGAAATTTCGTGATTTCGATACAATATTTGTCATCTTTTGAAGATGAAAAATTGATTATTGAATTTAAACGAGGATCATCCCATGTCAAAAATAGATCGACGAGGTTCATTGTATAACCAAATCCGCTGAACCTTTCAGAGAAATAGAAAAACATAAGCTTAATCGACGTGCTCGGGACTTGGAAATCTCATTGTTGAATACATCTTATTAAAATTATCGGAAAAATGTGAGCATGGTGGATACTCTTTAATCATGTCCGAAAAAACTGTTTGTGTTTGAATCAAGATAGATCAAACCATCATTAACTCAAAGTTACATTAAATTTCGGGAATTACAATTGCATCCTCGTAACGCCTCAGTGGGTGCATGGAGCAATTGTGCCATTAACTATTAGTCGGCCATTGAAACTTACGGGAATCCTAAACCAATAACCGATGTTAACTGTTGTTGTCGACGATTTCAATTACGAGCTTGAGAACGAGTGCACATGCACTAAAAATAAAGAAAAGAAATTAAAAAGTAAACAAAAATTACACTAATTTTTTTTAACAATCTATTTTAAACGGATACACGAAAGACAACTTAAACCAAATAATCGAATTACTTCACGGTAACTCTTAAAAAATTCTTCATAAGATAGCCGTACCTCTAAAAACACAAAGGCAAGTTTTTGAATCTTTGGTTCGATTTGGGAACTTTGCAAGTTCACCGAAACTTATTTATGATAATACCTCAATTGAAGGTATTATTTGTTGGTGTTCTTTTACCAACTTTGTTTATTTATTTTTTTTAAGGACAATTTTTTTATATTTTTATTTTTTTTATTATTTTAATATGATAACTATACTAAAAAGAAAAAGAAAATATTTTTTTACTTTTATATTTTTTTTAATTTTTTTTTTTTGGATTTTTGAAATATTTAACAAAAATGAAACTTTCGAGGACGAAAGGATCTTCAAACTAAAATCAACAAACGTAAACGAATGAATCTTTAACACAAGTCCCCGGCAGCGGCGCCAAAAATTGATTGATAGTTTTTTTATACATTATATTATATTAATACACAAAGGTATAGAGAATAATTTCCAAAGTAGCCCTCTAGGAAAATTCTTATACAAATATATAATAATAATAATATACGTATGATTACCCCGGAATTTGCTTTCCCGGTATCGTTTCCCAACGACTTGAGGAAATTGAAAACCACGCCTTAGTTTGGATAATGATTTGAATAAGATCAAATAGAATTTTTGTTATCTATAACGACTAATTGAAAGCAACAAATAAAATAAACACACAAAAATCAATTAAACAAATAACGGGAACAAATAAAATACGACAATTAAGCAAATAAGGCAAATCTAACTCTTAAAGATGCAAACTAAATTTCTAAACCTAAAATAGGACAAAAGAAAATTTTAGGAAAAAGAAAAAAAAATTGATTATTTTAGAATTTATTATGAATTAAAAACTAATTTAATCTAATTAAATCCTAGAAAATAGCAAATTAAATCCTAAAAATTTTTAAAAATGATTTTCAAACTTAGAAAAGTCTAAATTAACATAAAAACTCAGAAAACTATTTTTAACTATTCTTAAAATTAAAATTCTATTTTTAAAATTAAAAAAAAGCTAAAAAATGAAAATAAAATTTAAAAGGTGTAAAAATATTTTTCTGAATGAAACCTAAAATATTTTTCTAAAACTAAAACTATTTTTTAATATTTTTCTGAAACTTTATTTTCTATTTTTTATGATTATTGAAAATAAATCCTAAGAAAAAATGATTAAAAATAAACTACTTAATGGAAAAATGTGAAAAATTCGGGAAAAGTCTAAAATGAAACAAGGTTTACTAGAAAAATAAAAGAAAGCACTCAGTCTTATCGAATAAGCTAGTAAAAGTAGCTTATTAGGCTAACGACTATAATGAAAAGAAAAAGTAAAATGTGTACTATTAGTAAATTTGTGCATGCATTTGGTTTTGATAGCTAGTTGAAGCAAAGTGGTAAAACGTGTGAGTTAATCTTTAGGTCGGGGTTTTCTAGTCTGGGTAGCAACCTGTTTGCTTTTTTTTATTTTTGAAAACTAAAAGTACTAGTGATAGGTGTAAAATACACATATCCGTTAACACCAAAAATGACCCTAAATGATCAAAAATACACTAAAAATGGCAAAGATATGCTTGTTTTTATGTTTTGTGTGTGCAGGTACGATATATCAAAAAATCACAAAAAACCGTCAAAAATAGGCAAACACGGACAGAAGGAACGGAGAAGCACGAAAGAAGCCAAGGATTCAAAGTCGAAGCCAAGAAAAGTCAACTATGGTCAAAGAAAGTCAAACCCTAGCAAAGAAAAGTCAACCCATAAAAGATAAAAACTCAAAATGTTTCAAATCAACCCTCCAAGTTTCAGAAAGTTACCATATTGGTCCTTAAGGCTTAATGGGCCTTAAACCCCTTACTACACTAGCCCGGATCCAAGCCCAATTTAAAAGCCCTTACCTAGCCCAATACCCATTTTATTAAACCACAAGGACTTAAGTTGCCATTTCTTAAAGTTGTTTTACACTATAACTTTTAATAACACAAAGAGAAGGACTGAATTTGTCAATAGCCAAAAGTTTAAAACGATTTTTACCCATTTCAGTTAGAAAAAGGGCGCCAAAAAGGGTTACTATTCATTCGTCATCTCAAAACAACCCACGTCAAAATAAAGAAGGGCAACCAAATTAAGGGGTGATTAAAGGACAGAATCAAGTGTTACATCATGATAGCAGGTTAAATTGTAAAAACAAGAATCTCATTACAACTCAAAGCTATCAAGCCACGTGAATGTAGAGAAAGCACAAAAGAAGAGGGGTTTTATACTGGAAGCACTCACAAAACTAGCACAAGCTGACACATCAAAGGAATGACAGCTTGGCAATCCCGTTTGTGCACATTCTTGATCCAAGGGCTCATATTGAAGATCTAATGATTGGTAGAGTGTACGGGCAAGATGAAAAGGAGCGTGGGCAGCAAGGAAGGCCGAGAATCATCATCAACTGGCTATAAATAGCTTACACTCACACACATCACAATCTACGTAGTAGTAGCTTAGTATTTTTAGCTTAAATATAGCTTAATGGCATTTTCCTTTTTAAAACATTTTAAATCTCCTTTTAACCTGTCATCAAGTTTTATTTTAATGAAATCTAGTTTAACACTTAAATAATCTGTCATAAGCACTTTTTCATTCATAAGCTCTCTTATACCTCTCAAATGTTAAGCTACTGTTACCAATAAACTCTCAATAGCTCTAATAATTCTTTAAGCTTATTATTGAGCTTAAACAAACTATTACACTTAACTCTAAAAAAAGAAGAAATACCTAGTACTAATGGATTATAAAGCTAAATCAGTAGAGCCAAAATGTAAAGGGGCCTCAGGACTTAACTGGCTTATCTATGATAAGTCAGAGCTAGAAGATAAGCTCTATGAGCCATTTATGCCTTTGTTAAGCTAAGGCTTAAGTAAGTTTCTTATTTACTATTCTGTTTTCATTTATAGTTCAAAATTATTGTCTAATTGCACTATCTCTTATAAATGTTGCTTATTTGATTTCTGTTTGCTTACTAGTGCTTATTTCACTCTATTTCAGCAAATTTTAGTATGTTGATTATCTGTTTTAGCCTAATATAGTTTAGATTTAGTCATAGCTTAATTTCTCTTAAAAATCTATAAAAAAATATAGTAGTGAGCATAGTCTTTAAATCTTAGCTCTAGCTTAAATAGGTTATTAATTTGTGTTTATTAAGTTTGTTTTAAGCCTAGTAATATCTGATATCAAAGTTTAGTTAGCTAGTTTTCATAATTAAAAGGTTTAGTCAATTCAGTCTTACAATAAAGAGTGTTTTGGATTTAAGGATTTGACCTGAAAAAAAAAGTCAAAGTATTGGTAAATCTCTATGGAACAGCTGATTTTCTTTAATTAATCAAGTTTATTTAAAGGTTTTAAGGTTTATTATCAAGCTTTTAAGCAAGTTGAGGCTTAATCCTAACTCTCAACACCAGGGGAATACCTTATCTTTTTTATTTTTTGTTTGTGAAAAAATTGAATAAGCACTTAAGCTTGTTTGTGCTTGATTTGTGTTAGCCATACTAAGTTAAGTGTAATAAGTGCATGTTTTACCCTTTTGGTAACATTCATCATAGAGTTTGTGCCTTGCCTACTTGCATCAGCAAAACCAACACAGATAGGTAACTACTGCTTTTCTATTATCATTTAAATAAGCTTAAGTAGGAGTTTAGGTTTATTAATTCAGTAAATTAAAGTTTTCTAATGCTAAATATAGATTAGAAACTAGTTTAACCATTTCTAGCTTTATTATATTTTCATTAGCTTAAAGTTATCAAAAAAACCTAAAAATTCCAAAACATCAGTTTTAAATCTTAGCTTTTAATTTTTGATTTCTAGCTTATAATAGTTGATTTTATAATTGAATTTCATAGCTCTTAAGTTGATTGTTAAGTTCTGTTAAGCTCAACTCCTGATTTGGCTTATTGAGAAATTAAGCTTAATGTTCCTTTGAATTTTAGTGCTTCAACCTGAGATTCCAAATTGAATTGATCAATCAGCTAGCTATTAGTATTCAACAGTTAAGTAGCTTATAGTTTTAGATATTACACAACATAGCTTCTCATAACAACTTTTGGTTTTTAAAATGAGCTTAAATTTAAGCTTGTGCAAGCTTTTAAGTATCAACAAAGCTTTTTTAAAAAGCTCAAAGCCCTTAGTTTCTGTGGCAGCTTATTCATAAGCCTGTATTAGAGACGCGTTATTTTTCATTTCAAACCAAAAGTATCAGTTTTAAAGTTGCCTTAAAAAAAGGTTTATAATATGTTGGGGTAATTATATTGGTAAAAAAGTAAAAAATAAAAAATTGCAAAAAGGGGTGTTTTGCCAGACTAGAACCCACGACCTCCCACACACAACACACACGTTTTAACACCATACTACAATAGCTCATCTAATCTATTCTCCCACAATTTAATCAAGTAGACTTTTCATTTCCTTTTTATATTAAAAGCCGTACTTAACAAGCCTTATTTAGAAGCTTATCTTAAAGCAGGCCAATTTGGGTTATATCTTTCCTAGGATCTTTGTTACATTTTGCACTTTTCTTGAATTTTCTAAATTTTTCCCTTTATTTTATAATTTTTTAGGATTTTTCGTAGGTTTTAAAATTGAAAAATCAATAAAAAATAGAAAAAAGTAAAAAAAAATAGTTTTCAGTTTTATAAAAAGTACTTTTAGTTTTACATTCAGTTAAATCATTTTTACCCTTTTTAGATTTTTATTTTTATTTTTGAGCTTTAATTTTAATTTTAAGAAATAGATTTTAATTTTAGAAAATAGTTTAAAAATAGTTAGTCTGAGTAATTAATGTATAATTTAGAACTTTTCTAAGTTTAAAAAATTATTTCCAATTTATTTTAGGACTTAATTTTGCTATTTTTTAGAGATTTTAATTGAATTAATTAGTTTTTTAAATCATAATAAATTCAAAAATAATTAAATAAAATGCCTTCTAATAATTCTTTCGATATGCAACAAATAGCCGCTTCTCTCGAGGATAAGATGACTATCAAGATGAACAAGATGCTAAATGAAATGAAAGCTTTAGTCGTTACTACTCCTGCACCCGTTAAAGCAGTTGAGGAAGTTTGTGTCACTTGTGGATCAAATCGCCATTTTAACCTTTGTCCGTTAATTCGAGGTGGAAACGATTTTCCAGTTTTTCATGACAATATCCAACAATTTCAACAAACAGCAGCCGTTGGTAATTTTCTTCAAAGAAATCAACCTTCCAATTTGGCAAGTCAAATGAGACCACCGGGTTTCAATCAACCAAATGTCCAAACCAACCAAAACCGTTACCAAGGAACCAATTCTAACTTCAACCAAAACCATGGAGGAAACTTTAATCAAAACCGTCCAAACAACCAATATCAATGATCAATCTTTAATCCTTAAATGTGGTGATACACCTTCTATTTCGTACAATAATCTCGAATCGTTAAAGAAAGTTGATCTTATTGATGTTACGTGTGAAGAATACTCACAAGAAGTTTTAGGATTTTCCGACGAAATTGCATATGGCAATCCTTCTCCCGGATACGATCTGATTGTTTCAAATTCTTCTCCGACTCTCACTCCTTTCGGGGATAGTGATTTTCTACTTTTGGAAGAAGCTGATACTTTTCTTGCTCTAGCCGATGATCCAACTTCACCGGAAGTTGATGAAGCTTATTATGACCCAGAGGGGGACATTCTCCTTCTCGAATCTCTTCTCAATAGTGATCCTTCGCCGTCACTGAATCAAGGAAATTACTTACCAAAAATCAAGAAAGAGCTTAAAGTTTGTAAATCCGCCGAATCTTCAATCGATGAACCTCCTGAGGTTGAACTTAAGGACTTACCACCTCATCTCGAATACGCATTTTTAGCAGATAACAACAAGTTGCCTGTCATAATTGCCAAAGATTTGAGTGATGATGAGAAGACCGCTCTCATAAAGGTTCTTAAATCCCGAAAGCAAGCAATTGCTTGGAAGCTCTCTGACATTAAGGGTATTAACCCAGAATTTTGTTCTCATAAAATTCTAATGGAAGACGACTATGAACCAGCGGTCCAACATCAGAGAAGGGTTAATCCAAAGATCCATGATGTCATTAAAAAAGAGGTTGAAAAACTTCTTGACGCTGGATTAATCTACCCAATCTCGGATAGTCCTTGGGTGAGCCCAGTACACTGTGTACCAAAGAAAGGAGGAATGACCGTAGTAACCAATGATGATAACGAATTAGTGCCGACAAGACTTGTAACAGGATGGAGAGTATGTATAGATTATCGCAAGTTGAACGAAGCTACAAGAAAAGACCATTTCCCTTTGCCGTTCATGGATCAAATGCTTGAGAGACTCGCAGGAAATGAGTACTATTGTTTCCTCGACGGTTTCTTGGAGTGTATTCAAATTCTCATCGTCCAAAAGGGACAAGAAATGCCAACATTCACCTGCCCATACGGAACGTTTGCTTATCGCCGCATGCCTTTTGGTTTATGCAATGCACCAGGCACGTTTCAAAGGTGTATGATGGCAATCTTCCATGACATGATTGAAAAGACAATGGAAGTCTTCATGGATGATTTCTCGGTTTTTGGAAATTCTTTTTCTACGTGCCTCACCAATCTAGAAAAAATGCTTAAATGGTGTGAAAGACACCAATTAAGCCTCTAATTTGGAAAAAAGCCATTTCATGGTGAAGAAGGTATCGTACTCAGACATAGATTCTGAAGAAGGGAATTGAAGGACGTCGACAAAAGCTAATATCGATTTGGATTTTAAGCTACCTCACCCAAATACCGTTTAAGGCGGATCGATGTTTTCTCGGGCATGCTGGTTTTTACCGAAGATTCATTAAAGACTTTTCGAAAATCTCTCGACCCATGACCCATCTTTTAGAGAAAAACACTCCTTTTAACTTCTCGGAAGATTGCATTCTAGCCTTTCAAACATTGAAAAAGAAGTGTTAGTATAGATTCACCCTTTGAACAATGATCCGGAGGCTTGGTAAAATGGAAAAGAAAAGTATCCATATTATTAGAGAGAAAAAGAATAAGAGATGGGAAGAGTGTGTGTGCTTGAGAGAAAAACACACACACACACTTTTACAAAAGTGAGCTTCACCCCTCCATGGAAGTATGGAGGGGGTATTTATAGTCCTAGTGACACACAACTATCGTAGCTTGTCATTATTAGTCCCTATGTGTCACGCTATAAATAAACTAATGTAATTCCGTGTTTGTCACCATATTTTAAGGCTAACAATCTTCCCCCAATATGTGGACATATACGGAATTACTTACAATGTTCCTAACAAGTACAAATACAATTAAATAAAGTCTTCCAAAGCTGAAGTTGTCTTGTGAGTTCTCTTGGTCTTGAAACTTGTATTCCAGCTTGGATCTTCATTGTCTTTACTTGTTCTGGAACCATTGTAGTATGCATGAGTTGGATTAACTTCCCCCTAATTCATGCAGCATGTCTTGAAAAGCTTTCTTCATAGACTCCTTTTTGTCGAAGTTTCTGAATCAGCTTCCCCCCAAACCAACATCCCTATCTTGAGCAGATTCTGAAACATTGATGTAGCTTGAACAATCTTCTACTTGTCATCAAAGTGCACAGCGGAATTTTGTAGAAGTCAAACCAACTAACGACCAAGCTTCTTGTCATCAGGGCTTGGTGAATATTCGTTCGGGGGTGCATGCGAAGAAATCAGCAATAATTCTTCTCACGATGCTGAATACTTCATAAACCATTAATAAGTAATATAGTCTACATACTTCCCGCCTAGAAGTTGACACGGTAACATAAAGTTATAACTAACGGTCCCGGATGTAACATTTTCCCCCAATGATGGTTGCGAACTGCTCGGAAGCTTTCATTGTCGTGTACGTTCATATATCTCGAGAAGTTCTTGTCATAGGCAATTTGTATACACAAAGAATCATTTCCCTCTTGACTCAGAAAAACCGTAGAGGAGAGGAAGCAAGAATCAAGAACACTTGGTATAATCAAGGTCTTTGTGATATGAATGTCATCGAATGAACTTTGAAGATTTTGTTGACTGTGAAGTATCTTTTTTTGGAATAGCACTAAAAATTTACCTGTGTGTGTGCTGATTACATCTCAACCTTTTAACTCTTGGGCTATTTACAACCTCGTATTCTGACGGCTATGTTGTGGTTCACATGGTGAAAGTAAACCCGATATATCAAACTTGAAAATGAAGTAAAATCCCCCAAATTTGTTACTTAATCTGCATATTGTTGATTGAATAACGGTGAAAAAAAAAATCTCTAAGTACCTTATAACCATCATCAATTAAAGTATAGTAGTACAACACCTCTGAATGATCCACATCGACATCTGCGTGTGACACTGAGTATACCAACGGTAACTCCTTTAAGTGTAGTTAAAAAATTCAGGTCTTCACTCCAACCACCCCTTGACCGCTGGAAACTAGATAATCCAAGTCTTAATCATAATTGTATACGTTCAAGCAAGTCATCAATCGATAGAAAATAGAAGAAAGTCACGATGATGAAATAAGTAGACGCCTTTGTGAAATCCAACTTCAATTGCAAATAAGGGATACCAAATCAACTCCGTGATCACATGTCATCGTAATCCGAATCTCTAGCCATTTTGTCATTTAAGTGAATCTTTTCAGGATCGTTTTGGGATTAAGTGTTGTTGTTTGTGTGGTGTGTTGTTATGGTTGATTGTGTTTTATGAGTCTTGGTTCTTGATTGTGGTGTTTGTTTGTTGTTCTTGTTTTGATTATAATATTCCCAAATTCGGTCATATGCCCAAAGTCGGTCACATGCCCACCTGATGCGCGGATCGAAACATGGGTTTTCCATGGTCAAAACGCAATGACTTTAGTCAAAACGCAATGAAACCACTAATCAAAACGCAACTATCTTTATCAAAACGCAATGAATAAAAAATTGGGCAGAGTAACGTTTAGTCAAAACGCAATGATGTCTTCACAAATAACAACAACCTGTAATCAAACGCAGTAAACCTAAACGCCACCAATTGTTCAAAACGCATTGAGTCAAAACGCAACGAGTCAAAACGCAACGAGTCAAAACGCAACGAGTCAAAACGCAACGAGTCAAAACGCAACCAGTCTCAAAACGCAATGAGTCAAAACGCAACAAGAAGGAAGTCAAAACGCAACAAGAAGAAATCAAAACGCAACATGAATTTTGCCAGAGAGTCAAAACGCAACGACGAAAAATACGACTTTTTCCACCAAAAATCGCCCAATAATCACCCTTTTTGACCTCTTAACTTGATTTCTCTTGCACAATTAGCTACCCTATGCCTAGATCTTGCTTAATAACATAAACATTCACACATCTAAGCACAAAAATTCGGGTTTGATTTTTTTTATTGACTTCTTTTTGACCACGAATTTGATCTTGTTGAACCACAATAATCAGTAGATAAACAACACGGATTCCCCCTATGCTCTGGTGCCAATTGTTAGTATAGATTCACCCTTTGAACAATGATCCGGAGGCTTGGTAAAATGGAAAAGAAAAGTATCCATATTATTTAGAGAGAAAAAAGATTATGAGATGGGGAAGGTGTGTGTTTTTTTGAGAGAAAAAAAACACACACACACAGCATTTTTACAAAAGTGAGCTTCTACCCCTCCATGGAAGTATGGAGGGAGTATTTATTAGTCACATAGTGACACTACAACTATCGTTGCGTGTCATTATTAGTCCCTATGTGTCTCGCTATAATTAAACTATATGTAATTCCGGATATGTCACCATATTTTAAGGCTAACAAGAAGTTAACCGAAGCTCCAATTCTCATTGCTCCAAATTGGGACCAACCTTTTGAAATCATGTGTGATGCAAGTGATTATGCAATAGGTGCGGTTCTAGGGCAAAGGGTTGAGAAGCATTTTAGACCAATTCATTACGCGAGCAAAACGATGACCGAAGCAGAAACAAATTACACAACAACAGAGAAAGAGATGCTTGCAGTAGTATACGCTTTTGAGAAATTTTGATCATATCTTATCATGAATAAAAGTGTTGTTTACACGGACCACTCCGCTTTAAAATACCTCTTCAACAAGAAAGACGCCAAAGCAAGATTGCTTAGATGGGTTTTACTCCTCCAAGAATTCGATTTTAAAGTGATTGATACCAAAGGAGCTGAAAACTATGCAGCCGATCACCTCTCTCGTCTTGAAAACCCGTATGAGAATGTTTTTGATCCTAAGGAGATTAATGAAACCTTTCCTCTTGAAACATTGAATTCGGTGACTTCTCATGATAATCAAAGTACCCCGTGGTGTGCCGATTATAGCATTACCCACGGGGTAATTTTCTCATCAAAGAATCGTCAACTCAACAAAAGAGAAAGTTTTTCAAAGATGTAAAGCATTACTTTTGGGATGTCCCTATCTCTTTGTATTATGTGCGGATCAAATCATCCGTAGGTGTGTATTCGCAGAAGCTTTTGAATTCTCAAGGGGGCTTGGTCCATGAAGTCCACCGGGGGCCATCATAGTGCTAATATCACCGCTCGGAAAGTATTTGATGCCGGTTTCTTTTGGCCTACGATTTATAAGGATGCTTACGAATTGATCAAATCTTGTGATGCATGTCAAAGACAAGGCAAAATTTCACATCGTGATGAGATGCCTCAAAATGCAATCCAAGTTTGTGAAATTTTCGATGTATGGGGAATAGATTTTATGGGACCATTTCCGTCGTCTAGGGGTAACAAATATATTCTAGTAGCCGTCGATTATCTTTCAAAATGGGTTGAAGCCAAGGCGCTCCCCACCAACGATGCTAGGGTAGTTGTTAAATTCTTGAAATCCCTTTTCTCCCGATTCGGTGCTCCAAGAGCGATTATAAGCGATCGTGGAACCCATTTTTGTAACGATAAGTTTGATAGAGTCATGTCTAAATATGGTGTCACACATCGTCTTTCCACCGCTTACCACCCTCAAACGTTATGTCGTGGTTCAAGTTAAAGTTCACGAATCGAGGCCTTAAAAAGAATCTTAGAAAAGGACTGGTAGGTGAAAGAAAACAGTGCCTCATGGTCCGACAAATTAGACGTTAGTTGTGGGCAGTTACGAAATGCTTACAAGAATCACAAGCGGATGCACGCCCTAACAAGCTAGTTTATGGAAAAATCGTGTCATTTACCTGTTGAGCAGAACACAAGGCATATTGTCTCTTAAGCATGCCAAACTTTCGTTCTCAAAAACGCGAGGATCATCGAAAGCTTAACTTGATGAACTTAACGAGTTCGTGATCAGCTTGTGAGAATTCGCTAATCTACAAGGGAAGAAAAGAAGAATACTTCACATTCAAAGATAAAGAAATAACCTGAATCTTTATGTTTGGTGATCATAGTCTTGCTTTTCAACTCCCGATTAAAGATTTTCTCTGGAAAGGCTCAAATCCCGAATGGTCCGGCTTTTACAATTATCGAGGTTTATCTTATGGCACTTGCCAAGTTATCTATGCGACGTTTTGAATTTCAAAGTCAATTGTCATCGTTCTAAAGCATTATATAGAGGGGATACACCACCATTGGTTATTTTTTTTTTGGTTATCCCGGATCTCCACACTCTCCCTAAGGACGAATTAATTCAGGGATCGAGTCGAGCTTGCGACTCGGTAACCAAAAACAAGCCGCTTCGTGGGAGTTCACCCCATGCCTATCCTTTTCAATTTTCTTTCTATTTTTAATATGTTGTGATGTGTTGAGGCTAGCTCTTCCGTTTTTCGTTGTTTGTTGTTTGTTGTGATTTTTGTAGGATTGAACCAACAATTTCTGAAGCCTCTCGTGTTCGGTGTTGTGTCCCGGTTCACTCGAGCTTCCTATCCTTTGTTTGAAATTAGTTTGGGGAGATCCGATATCCTTTCATCTTATCGATTCACGTTTATCTTTGCATACTTAATAAACGGCTTAGATTTTCGTAGAACCCGGCCTTAAACATTGAGGACAATGTTTCGTTTTAGTTTGGGGAGGGAATCTATCGATTTGATGTTACCTGCTTATTGTTTTGTTCTCACGTACCCGTTTTCCTACAAAAATAGCAAAAAATTTAAATTTTTAAGTTTTTATTTGTAGGAAAAAATGAAAAAAAATATATATTAGTAGTTAATAATAATAAGTGTTAAAGACACAAATGTAGGTTTTCTGTTGGTGAGAATAAGAAGTAATTTTTGACCCGATCGAACGTGTAGAGTTCTAGCTTTCTCCCTTAACAATTAATGATGATAGTTTGTGCTAGTCTCATGTAGACTTTAAACATGCTAGACTTGAAATCATTAGTAAATGAAGACTTGTGCTAATCTCAAGTAGATTTTAAATATGCCGAGTTGGATTTTATATAGGCTAAGTATTTGCGAATCTCTTTATTAGAGATTTTAAATTGCAAAGAATAAGAGATGATAGTGTTGATTACGAGTTAGGATGCTAAACAAGGTTTATTTGGAAAACTTAAAGGCTTATAAGAATAACTTGTGGTTTTTCTTCCCCGAAGTTCTTAAAATGATTAATTATACGTGTTCTCTTTAATTTTTACAAATTAGAGTTTTGCTCTTAAAAGTCTAATCAACATATTCAGAGAAAAAGCTTTATCGATGATAATAGCTAATCATTTGTAAATAAGAATTTTAGTTCAAGTTTATACTTTGGTTTTCTAAAATGAAATTTTTCTAAAATAATATGTTGAATTAATATTAAAATATATATTATATATATATATATATATATATATATATATATTATTAGATATATATTATATATATATATATATATTATATATAATATATATTATTTATGTAGTTGTGAATAAAACGGATGCCCAAGTTTATATTCTTAGTGTTATCAAATAATTAATATACAAACTACTTCGCAATAAGTACTGGGCATTTGTCGGTTTCGCTCCCGATGTGACATGCGAAAGAAAAAGATGGAGATGTATATTTAGGGTTGGTATCATAATAAGTACACAGCTCTTGTCGGGCGTGGCAGATGTGTCGTCAAAGAAAAGTGATACCAGTTCCTAACTAATAATGTAATAATAATAATAATGTTGCTAAGTTAGAAAAAATAAATAGTAAAAGTTTCATTCATCTCTAAAACCAATGTATTCTTTTGAACTAAGTTGACAAACGTCTACAAGGCTTTTTCATCGAAAGTTCATGCGTTGTCTCGATTATTATTCTCCCGGATTGGGGGTGTCAAAAGCCTTAGCACTTACCCGATGACGGTGGGATGCTAGAGAAAAAAGTCATTAATGGGATAAGTGAACCAACGATGTCTTAGCTAAGGGGGTTTTTGTTTGATTTGAGTTGTGATCCAACTAAGTGATTAACATATTAGCCCAAAAGGCCCATGTGTAAAGTTTGGTCGGATTTCAACTATCTAAATATGTGGATTTAATGGTTTAAATTAATTTGAACACACACACTTTTATATATGATTTATGTCGGGGAAGAGGAATATTCACAAAGTTGTAATTATAAGTAGTTTTTAGCATCATATGTTCGTACTTAACGGTGATCTTATTTTAAAGCTTAGCATGGGAAAAGTGAAAAAAAATCGGGAATGACGAATTTATCTTTTTAGACACTTAATTATGCTTTTTGTTCTAAGATCCTAAAAGTTACCAATGAGGTAATGAAAACAATACATTATGTCAACACAAGAATAAGTTGTAGTTAGATAGTGTATCAAGAAAAATCATAAAAAGAGAAAAAGTTTTGAAAATGGGAATTCGGGTGTTTTATAACTTGTGATTTCTTAGCTCTCTCAACAAAAATCTTTGCTACTTTTCAAAGGTTTAGTTTGGGGAAGTTTCGAGGTATTTGGTTATAAGGCATGTGATATTGCGTGAGGACACGCAATCGTTTAGTTTGGGGAATTTTGATAGGTGTAAAATACACATATCCGTTTATACCTAAAATAGCCCAATTAAACCCAAAACAGACTAAAAATGGCAAAAATATACTTGTTTTTATGTTTTGTGTGTGCAGGTACGGATATATCAAAAATCACAAGAAAACAGTCAAAAACGGGCAAACACGGACACGAGAATCAGAAGAGTACAAGAGAAGCCAGAAATTCAAAGCCAAAGCCAGAAAAAGTCAACCTTCAGTCAAATTGGTCAAACCTTGGTCAACAGAAGTCAACCCATAAAAGACAAAAACTCAAAATGTTTCAAATCAACCCTCCAAGTTTCAGAAAGTTACCATATTGGTCCCTAAGGCTTAATGGGCCTTAAACCCCTTAAATACCCTACCCGGATCCAAAGGCCCAAGTTAAAAGCCCATTACCTTAGCCCATACCCATTTTATTAAACCACAGGGACTTAAGTTGCCATTTCTAAAAGTTGTTTTACACTACAACTTTAAATAATCAAAGAGATGGACTGAAATTGTAATTACCCAAAGTTTAAAAACGTTTTACCTCGTTTCAGTTATAAAAAGGGCGCCAAGGGTGTGATACTATTCACCCGTCTTCTCCAAAAGTTACCCATGGTCAAATCATAGGGCTTTTCTTAATTGAGGGTCAAGGACGACAATTCAAGTGATCAACAGCAAAATGGCAGGGTTAATTATGTCAAATCAAGCACTCTCATTGGCTCCCTAAAGCCACATGGACTCAAAGAAGCACAAGAGAAGCGGGGTTTTGCACTAATTGCTCTCACAAAAGAAGCACATATGTCTCTATCACGGATTGCCAAGCTGGCAATCCGTGTGAGTTCATTTGTGATCCAAGGGCTACTATTGACTCTCAAATGATTGATGGAATGATTGGCTGAGATTGAAAGGAGCGTGGGTAGCAAGCAAGGTCTGGAAGCTTCACCAAGAGGCTATAAATAGAGCTCACACCCTCACACACACGACACGTAGTGAGTAGCTTAGTAGAATTTAGCTTAAATTTAGCTTATTGCAATTTCCTTTTTAAATTCAGTTGTAATTTCTTTTTAATCATGTAATCAAGTTTTATTTTAAATGAAATCTAGTTTACTCTTAAATAAACTGTCTTAAGCACTTTTGTTTTCTTAATAAGCTATCACATTTTCTCTCTATATTAAAGCTGCGGATCTTAATAAGCTCAATAACTCTTATAAGTCTTTAAGCTTATAATAGAGCTTAATTCAGTCTAACATCTACTTAAACTAAAAAAACAGCTTAATTACCTTAGCTATTGGATTGTGGGACTTATGGAAGGGGATTCAAAATGGCAAGGAATTCCAATGGACTTATACTAGTTATCCATTTGGATAAGCAGGCTTAAGCTGATATTTAAGTTTTTGCTTTTGTTTAGTGAGGCTTGTGTAAGTTTCTAATTATTTCCTGTTCATTTTGAGTAATAGCTTAATATTTTCTCACTTGTTATTAGTTGTTCTTATTGCGTAGTGGTTGCTTATTTGTGCTTTTTCATCATCTAAAATTTGGCTTATTATTCATCATCTTTAATCTGTTTTAGCTATGTTAATATAGATCTTTTGATTTCATATTTATGTCTAAAAATTTCATAAAAAACAAAAAAATATTAGTTTAGTATTAGTGGTAGATCTTGATTTTGCTTAAGTAACTATTGAATTGTGTTTATTAGCGTTTTGTTATAAGCTTAATGTATCTGGTAACAAAAGGGTTAGTTAGCTAGTTGCACATTCATAAGCTAAATCAATTTTGGTCAAAAAAGTTAAGGGGTGTTTGGTATAGTTGAGTTTGACCTTTATAAAGTCAAAGCTACTTTGAAAATTTCTTATTGGGGTAGTTAGATTTGCATATTTGTTAGATTTTGAATAAATTTGATCAGTTAGTTTGAGCTTTATAATGATTTTGTGGCTTATTGAACTGTCTCAACACTAGGGGAATTGTCCTTGTGATTTCACTATTTGTGAAAATTTGAACAAGCCATCTAAGCTTGGTTCTGCTTGATTAGAGTTTAGACTCAACTAAAATAGTGTGTTAAGTGCAAAGAATCACTCTTAAGGTATCTGCATTTGTGCTTACCCTTTTGCTATTTGCATCAGCAGTGGTAACACTAAGTTACTACTGCTGTCATTTCTAGGTTTTACCTTAGCTAGAAAATTTAGGCTTTAGGTTTTAAAATTCAGTTCACTTATAGATTAGATATAGTTTAATATAGTTTAGGCCTTGATTTTCAGTTTTTAGCTTAATTATTTAGTCCATTTAGCTTTTTTAAAAAGTCATTAAAAAACCAAAAAGTTTAAAATCAGTAGTAACTTAGTTTAAGTTTTTAAATAGGAAACTTAGCTTATAGTAGTTATTTTAATAATTTGGATTCATAGCTTAGTAGGTAATTGTTAAGTTCTCATAAGCTCAGTCTCTATCTCAGCTTATTGAGTTTATTGGCTTATATAGATTTTGAGTTCTAAGTGTTTAGTACTGAGTTAGCTTATTTGATCATTGATTTTAGAAAGCCTAAAGTGTTTTTAGTCATAGTAGCTTATCATTTTTAGCTTATGCACATCATTAGCTTCTCAGAACAACTTTTGGTTTTCAAAATAAGCTTATATTTAGGCTTGTGCAAGCTTTTAAGTGTCAACAAAGCTTTTTAAGCTCAAACCCTTAGTTTCTGTGAACAGCTTTTTTATAAGTTGTTTTTAAGATAAATTTTGGTTTTTAGCTTATATTGTTTTTATAAAAAGTATCTAAAAAGTTGTCTTCTTTCAATTTCAATATTCAGTTTTTTATAAAAAGCAAAAATAAAAAAATAAGCAAAAAGGGGGTGTGCCAACCTCGAACCCAAGACCTTTAGTTTAAAGACCTAGTGTGTTAACCAAAGTGCTACAATAGCTCATCCGTCATCACTTCCTTCCTTTTAATTAATAAGCACGTTTTTCTTTCTCTTTTTAAATAAAAGTCGTAGCTTATTAATAAGCTTTTTGAGCTTATTCTTTAAGCTGGTTTCTTAGTTTTATTTTTCTTAAGTACTTTGTTACTAGTTAGACTTTTAATTAATTTTTGGTAATTTTTCATTGAGTAGATTAATTTTTATCATTTTTCGAAAGTTTTAATTTTAGAAAGTTCATAAAAAATAGAAAAAAGTTTTATAAAAATTCAAAAAAATAGTTTTTAGCATTAGAATAAATACTTTTAGGTTTACATTTAGTAAAATCATTTTTACACCTTTTAGATTTTAATTTCATTTGTGGAGCTTTTAATTTTAGTTTAAAAATAGGATTTTAATTTTAAATAGTTTAAAAATATGTTTTCTGAAGTTTTATGTTATTTTAGGACTTTTTAGTTAAAAATCATTTTTCTAATTTTTTAGGACTTAATTTGCTATTTTTTTAGGATTTAATTAGATTTAATTAGTTTTTAATTCATAATAAATTCAAAAATAACCAAAAAATTATTTATTCTAAAAATTTTCTTTTGTCTTATTATAGGTTTAATAATTTAGTTTGCATTTTAGGAGTTGATTTGGTCTTATTTGCTTTTTAGTCGCATTTTATTTGTTCCCGTTATTTGATTTAGGTGTTTAATTGTTTTTAATTGTTCATCTTAATTGTTGCTTTTATTTAGTAGTTATAGATACTCAAAAACATCTTTTCTCTTATTCAAATCATAATTCAAGCTAAAGCAAGGTTTCAATTTTATAAGTCGTTGGGGAAACGACCTGGGTGATCATTCTTCCCGGTTAAATATACGTATTATATATTATATATATCTTTTAGAGTGAGCTTTTCTTAAGGGAGACTTTAGAAAAGTTCTTAATTGCTCTTTGAAATATTAATAGTATATTTTATAGTATATAAAAATCACACATCAGGTTCTAAGACTCATAAGCAATCTGCTAGCCAATCTGCACCAGTAGAGGAAACTATGCAATCTACAGATGTCTTTGAAGCACCTGCACATCAGGAATTCGAAACGGGTGTCCATGATGAACAACCGGAAGAAGAAGTTCATCCTCTTCCTGACTGGTTTCAACAACCTAAACAACTACCTTCTCCTGATCGTGCATGGAACAAGTCTGTACCTGCTAATCACAAATCCGTCCAACCTTGGCTAAGCAATCTGGCAAGAAGACAAGACCCTCGAGAGTCATTCGATGAGCTAACAGACACAACATTTGACTTCTCAGCTTTTGTGATGAACAGGCTAAATGTTACAACACTAACACCTGAATTGTTAGCAGGTCCAACATTTGAACTGATGAAAGGAACATGCAAGAGCTTGACTGAACTTGAATACTTTTGTGAAGAAGTCTACAAAGCCACAACAAAAAAATTAGACTGGACCAATCTCGAAGGCTGTCAATATCCTCATGATCTGCGAAAGCCACTACCGTTGGTTCCAAATTCTCAAGGTCGTCATGTCATACCGTTTCATCACTTCATCAATATCGAATCCCTGAGTACTACGTGGCGTGAGTCAAGAACGCAAGTACTTACTTCAGTTACGAAGACCAAGGCTGCAGATTACGGGCATATTAAATGGATAGAAGACTTAGTGCCCAACTCAATGTGGAGTCAAGTGATAGTCAGCTACGACAAATTCGCTCTCTGGGGAATCTCACATTGGGGAAAGAAGCGAAGACAATTCTATGCATTTGCGACCACAAGGGAATCAGCTCGTGACGTCTACTCAAAAAGAAGAATTATTGCTGTCACAAAGGTGGAAATAGTCGAATGGCAAAACTACATGCATTCATGACTTGAATTCATGTTGTAGGGTGACAACAATCTTTACAAGTTCAAAGTAGATGATTTCCAAGATTGGGATCCAAGGGACATTGAAGACATGCTGCGGGGGGGGGATTCTTTTCATGCTAAGGAAAGTTGACAAATCTCAAGTTGAAGAATGTCTTGAATTTAATGTCTCCTTAAGAAAGTTGACAAGAAGGTGTTGTTATCCAAAAAGACGTGAGGAAGACTTCAATTGGGTTGAAATGCTATCAAAAGAAACTCAACCACACAACGCTAACACGTACAGATCCACTTGAGAAGATAGACGCTTATCACTTACTCCGATCCTAGAGGATTCATCTATAAGGATAAAGACAAGAAAGAAAACAGATTGATGCGCATTGATAACTACACCAAGTTTACGATGGTACTCTCGATGAAGTTCGGAGCTGCTCTGAATGATTCGCCTCAAGGGATATCAGAATGGAGTATCTGCCTCTGACTTTTTGGAGCCAACGATGACAAAGCAAAATGCTAAGAGCTATGGTTTAGGCATATTGACCAAAAGATTAAAGACAAGGCGGATCATGCGGAGCTTAAGACAGATTTTGTTGGCGGAAGACCTTGGGGTGACTTACGGCTGCATCAAAGGACCCATATGATTATTCATATGTTTGTTCTCATCTTTATTAGGTATCCTCGTAATAATTTTATCTGGAATTGTTATTAACTAGTGTAGAGATTTTGGTGAAAAATAAGAATGTGCTCGAGTACACAATTTTTAACGAATTTTCTTAGTAAATTTAAAATTGTCAAATAATGTACTCGGCACCATCTTATAAACCCTCAAAAGTTGAGGGGGAGCAATAATTTGTTCTATATGGCTTAGAATTCATCATTTTGTCCGAACGGTTAAATCAATTGATATTAAATATATCAAGGGATTCCATTTTGGTTAAGGAGAGAAAATATGATTAACTGGAAAACTTAATTGTATATTAACAGAAGTAATCAATTAAAATGGACTCGATGCGCTCCACACTTAGCATGTACTACGATTATGATACACATGTTAAGGGGGAGCTTTTTAGTGATGATTAAAACATTCAAAGTGTAAACCTTTTGATATTTATATCAAACACTTTGAATGAATTTTTCAATGATTTTGGTCTGTAATGGTGATGGAATACCCTAAAAGACTGACCATGTACTTAATTTTAATGGAGATTTAAGGTTAGGGGCTGGTTAGGTATAGTATTCAAATTCCCATGATCCAGCAGAACCAGAGGGGATCTACCAGGGATATCCACTAGTTAGTGTAGAAGTCCTTAGGTATGATTAAAAAGGAGAAAAAGTAAGAATCGGGAATAATGCCGACTGAGATGGAGCTAACACTGGAACAAACCCAACAAGGTGTTAGTTATGAAGTCTCGGTAAGCATTGAAGGGGTTGAAGAATGAAAAAGAAATGTAAGGATAAAGGGTGAAAAGAAAGAAGCCCTCCATACACTTAGGCAGAAACCGGGTCAATACATATGCTGTCAGAAACACTTAGGTGTTGTCTGACATTGAAGACAGTCATGGACCCAGTGACGCTATGCACAAACCCCTCCCAGCCACTCAAAGTCGGAAAGACTTTGTTTCAAAACTCACGGAGATACACTCATTTCTATTGACTTTCTCACTCCGAGTTAGTTGATATTGAAAAGGTGGCACTCAGCTCCAGCCTCCGATCACTAAAATTAAAAGTGCACTATTGAGTCTAGAGCCAAAAGAGATCATCCATTAATCTCATTAGGACACTTGTCATAATTTAGCTTGTTATCTCACACAATGTGAATATCAAGTAATATCATTAGAGTCCTACGCAAGATCCTTGTGATTTTGCCAGAACATCCGAGTGATACTTAGGTATTCACAATGAAGATGGAAATCCTGCTTGAGCCAACATCAAACAAGCTCATGGTAGGTGACTTGTGCGATTCTTATGAATCAAGCTTGTGACAACTGGAAAGCAACAATGGTGCGATTCTTTATGAATCAAACTTGTTCCAGGTTATGGATCAACGGTTAAAGAATTTTGAATTGCTTAAAACTCTCGATGTGTCACAAAACCACTTTAGCAAGTGACACGTCGATTGATTTTCAAATCGATTTTCTATATCAATCGGTGAGATAGTAACTCACTGGTTCACTCTTATCGTGCTGTCTGCTTTGAGACGTTCCGATAATGAGAACATGCTGAGTACGATGAATCTAATACTTATGTGTTAGAAAGATTCAATACTACAGCTGGAAATCCTGTCAAGAAGATTCTTCTTAAATTGAATCTATCTGATCACAGGTCGATCCTCACGGATTTGAAGGTTACTCCAACCAAACCTGGGCGAATGACAAAGCCATATTCGTCCCCCAGCTTTATTGCTAACTGTTTTTATGCAGGCTATTTAAAGATGGTGGTGGAGGTTCCTGATTCCAGCTGACTCACAAGATCCATAGCCACATGCTCATACCCGACCGACAAAACATAAAGACATCATGAAAGCTCAAGTACATGTTTCAAGACTTCCGCTACTCTGATACCGTACGTCTTTCTTGAAGTGACGAAGTATTAAAGTCAAAGAATTTCAAAGAAGTTTCCGTCACTCTGATACCGAACGTCTTTCTCGAAGTGACGAAGTGTTAAAGTTAAAGAATTTCAAGAAAGATGCAACATTAAAGCTTTCCAAATCAACAAATCAAGAAAGGTATGAGCATGTCGGTCCAGAAGTCACAAGTCCACAAGATGGCAAAGTTACAAGATGGCGTAAAGAGATTATGTTTGGTTGATGATCTCAAGATGCTCAAGATCACAATGTCAAATACAAGTTCAAGGAACAAGCTCAATCCAGAAATCAATGATCACTACAACATACTCACAGGAGAATGTCAAAAGGATGAGTTAAAGACTAAAGACAAGCATAGTATGCTAGGCTTAAAGTTTTGTAAAATGGAGTGACCTCTTTTAGGGGGAGATTGTTGGAAACACAAAAAGTGTCGGTCACTTCCAAGCTGTAATAGTCTTAGCTCGTAGTTAGTGTAATGATTAGATTAGTAATCTAGTCCGGCCCAAGGCCCATGGGAAGCCCATCATAGCCCATGGGCCGGCCAATCCATGTACTATATAATCCCTCTCCTAGCTTTGAAGAGGGGTTGGTTGTTCCATTTTTCACATTCCATCTTAATACAATTCATCCATTCCATTCCTTTCTCTCTCTAACCATCACAACCCACATCTCACTCTTGTTCTTGGTAGATCATTAGATTACATGTTTCTTTAGTCTTTATGGATCATCCTGCACATGAAATAAGAGAATTTAGTTTCTCTTAGGGACCCAAGCCATTGCTGACTTGGGTCTGCCTAGTGGATCTTTAACATAAACATTTTTATTAGAGTAAGATCCACTATTGTATTTGGAGAATTTATTCCAATAATGCTTTTTGGGTCTCCAAATGCAACCTGCTGAGGTCTTAACATCAGTTTTCCCTATGCCCCCAACAGCACTAACTGCTTTGTCCCTAACAGTATTAACCTTTTGATTTGAAAATTTTGCTTTTGTTTCTGTTGTTCTATTAAATGGCCTTCTAGTAGGTAAATGAGACTTATGAAAAATATTTCTTGGTCTAATATCATTCACAGTAAGTCTAACAGCATTAACTTTCCTGGCAGTATTAGTTGATACTGCTTGACTGCTAACATTATGTCTAGCAGTATTAACTGGAATTCTGCCAGTTCTAGTTAGTACTGTTGTTGGAACAAACTTGTTTTGGTGATTCAACCTTTGCACATTGTTCCATAATGGTCTACTCACCCTTTGACCAGTACCCTTACTCTTTTGTTTGTTCAATTCAACCTGTTTAGCCATTCTTTTCTCATGGAAATCACAATCTCTAATAAGATGGCCAAAACTGCCACATACAAAACATGCCTTTTTAGAAAACCCATATCCTAAACCTAGCTTTTTGGACATTAAACCATTCCAGTCTTTCTTGTCAGCTTTAGGATTCTTATTACATGTGTTTTGTTCCTTAACAGTTTCCCTAGGAGTTTTTACATGCTTAAAAGTATTAACAAAAGCAAAACTAGGTTTTCCTGTTCTTTTGAAGTTTTAATCACATATTCATCATCACTATCTGACTCATACTCCTCAATGATAGGAGCATCAGACCAAACTTTATATTTACTAACAACTTTGGGTTCATTGACAATTGGTTCAGGCACAAATTCAAGTGTTTCTACACTAGAATTGGACTCACAAGAGTCAAAATTACTGGTTTTAGCATTAGAATCTGATTCGCTTATTTTAGACTGTTTTATGCCATATGTAAATTGTGACTCATCTATTTCATTATCAGGTCTTGGAGGCATGTAGATCCCTATCATTGGAGGGGGAACTGTATGCATTCCTTCAACATTAGCAAATCTATCATTCACATGACTATCTTCTACATCACTAGACCTACTGTCAAACACACTATTAAAAACTTCATTCTCATAACTTAAAACACCTTCATGTATTTGATCTCCATAACCAAGCCCAGATTTGTCTTTAGCACTCATCTGACTATTTAGCAGTTTGTTAAGGTTTTTAGAAGAACTTTGAAAATTTTCAAGTTTGGTTTTCAATTCTTCTTTTTCTTTTTCAGATGCTGCTAATTGTTTCTTATGATATGTGAGCACATCAGTTTTATCATCCAAATCAATTTTCATAAACCTAATCTTTTCCTCATACCAAAGTTGATTTTTCTGATGAGCAGCTAATTGAGCCTCTACCTTTTTTAAAGCTTAATCATAAGCTTGTATTTCAATACTAGCATCACCAAGTTGTTCTCTCTGTTCATCATATAATTTTTTAAGTTTAGCATATGATTCCTTACATTCTTTTGAACAAGAAGTTACCTCAGTGTCTGAGCCTGAATTGCTGTAAGCCATCAAAGCAAAGTTCTCTTGCTCAGCTTCTGCATGACCAGTCCAATCAACACCATCTCCATCAAGATTTACCAAAGCTTTAGGTTCCTCCTGTTTTCCAGGTCTCCTCCCGTTGTCTTTTGCTTTATACCCAGTGTTTTCTGCATCTTTCCTCCTGAAATCTTGGTTCCCTTTTGATCTGCACTCTCTAGCAAAATGCCATGTCTTGTGACAATTGAAGCATTCAACTTTGGTCTTGTCAAAGCCAACTGGTTCCTTGGCATCAAACTGCAGCTTTCTTCTTGTCTTTTTGTAGAAATTCTTCAATCTCATGGAGATCATGGCTACTTGCCATTTCAAGTCCATTTCTTCTAAATCAAACTCATCAAGCTGCTCCAAATCCTCTTGATCTAATTGTGGACCATTGGATTGATTAGCAAAGAAAGAGTACATCAGTTCATCAGTGTATGATGAAGAGTTTTCCCCTTTGTGAGTTATGGCCAGAAGAAGTAGAAATACCATAAGCAGTACTAAGATCATTAATATTGCTAGTGATTTCAAAAGAAACAAAGGCAACATTCTGTGCACTAGAAGATGATCCAGTAGAGCCTTTAACATCAGACTCAAAGACTCTAAGATTATTATAGAGATCATCAAAACTAAGACTGTCCACTCCTGGCTTGGTCCTCCTGACTAAGGATACTTGGGACCAAGAAGAAGGTAAAGACCTAAGGAACTTCTGATTGGCATCTTCAGTGGAGACACCTGCACCATGGATCTAAAGTTGACTCAGAAGACTCTGAAACCTGTCATAATCTTTGTGCAATCCTTCTGAGTTGGATATATAAAAGCCTTTAAACGGTTGCTTTAAAATGTATTTTTGCATCTTCTTAGATTCATCATTGCCACCAAATCTGGATTTGATAGCTTCCCATATCTCTTTGGCATCAATCATCGTGTAAAATTTTGCTAAATGGTCTTCTGGTAAAGCCATAAGCAAGGTAGTCCTTGCTTTTCTTTCTCTCTCTCTAGCTAAAATTTCTTCAGCAGTTTTAGGAGGCAAAACCTTTATTACTCCATTTGTATCAGTTGAGACACTTACAGGACCATTTCCTTTTTGAATGACTTCCCATATAGGATAGTCTGTATGGCTCAAGTAATGTTCCATTTTCATGGCCCATATGTCATACTTACCTTTCTTCAGAATAGGGAGTTTGATGGTTGACACAGTGTGAGGGGCTTGTTGTGTTGGTGTTTGTGGTGGTGGTGGTGGAGGATTGTCATCATCTGATCCTGCCATTTAAATAGATCTGGAAGGTAAAGGTTTATAACTGATGTGTTGTGGTTCTTCTTACTCAGAGTTTCTCTACAAGCTCTGATACCACTTGTGAAGATCGATTTAGCCCATCTAGGATATGTTTTACGAATAACATTAATAAGCAGCAGAACAATAAGAACAATAATGCTATTCAACAAGGTTTTACTACTAAAGATTAAAGCCTTCATTATATTTGATTAGAATAAATGAGACTACAATAACTATCTAATAAACTAACTACTACTACTACTAAACGTGTACACATACACGCTTTTGCTAGACTCTCATTGAGAAGTCTGCTATTCTATTCTATTCTGGATGCATAAACCAGACGCCCTAATACCCTTTATATAGAGGGTTTACAAGAAAACCTAGCTTACATAGAAAGCTAACTTAATTTATCACATTAAGTCCTTGTTGTTTCATCTTTCTTCATTTGTGCATATGTAGTTTTGTAATCATCAAATCTAAGATCCCAACAGTTTCTAGAACCAATGATAATAACAGAATAAGAACTAATAGGAATTGGTCTAATAACAATGGTAGTAATGTGAATAAAGGGAATTATGATAGTCTGTTGAGTAAAAACTATGGTTTAAACGGTCATACTATTGATAGATGTTTTGAGATCATTGGTTACTGTAGAATACTAGTAATCTTTGATATTATACAAGAACTAGAGAGAGAAGTAGGTTGGAAAGTTTCTAGAGAGAGAAAGTAACATGGAATGGATGATAATATTATTATGTGTGTGAAATGAGAAATAAAACAACCAAAACCAACCAACCAACCACCTCTCCAAGGCATGGAGAGGTGTATATATAGTCCTATGATGGCCGGCCATGGGCCTTAACGGGCTTTCCATGGGCCTTGGGCCAGACTAGCTTACTAGACTAATCATATAACAAACTACGGGCTAAGACTATTACAACTTGGAAGTGACCGATACTTTTCTTATTTCCAACAATCTCCCCCTAAGGGAGGTCACTCCATTTTACAAAATTTAAACCTAGCATACTATGCTATATCTCTTAGTCTTCAGCTCGTAAACTTGACTTTCTCTTGTGAATATGTTGTAGTAATCTTTGACTTTAGGCTTGAGCTTGTTCCTTTATCTTTATTTGTATGATAGAATGTGATCTTGAGCATCTTGAGATCATCAACCAAGCGTAATCTCGTCGCTATCTTAATGAATCTTGCCATCTTGTGTAACTTGTGACTTCTGGACCGACATGCTCATACCATTCTTGATTTGTTGACTTGGAAAGCTTTAATGTTGCATCTTTCTTGAAATTCTTTAACTTTAACACTTCGTCACTTCGAGAAAGATGTTTGGTATCAGAGTAGTGGAAGTCTTAAAACATGTACTTGAGCTTTCATGATGTCTTTATGTTTTTTTGGTCGGGTATGAACATGTAGTTATGAATCTTGTGAGCCAGCTGGAATCAGGTACCTTCACCACCATCTTTAAGTATCCTGCATTAAAACAGTTAGCAATAAAGAGGGGGGACGAATATGGCTTTGTCATTCGCCCGTGTTTGGTTGGAGTAACCTTCAAATCCGTGAGGATCGACCTGTGATCAGGTAGATTTAATTTAAGAATAATCTCCTTGACAGGATTTCCATCTGAAGTATAAAATCTTTCTAACACATTTGCATTAGATTCATCAAACTCAGCATGTTCTCATTATCGGAACATCTTAAAGCAGACAGCACGATAAGAGTGAACCGGTAAGTTACTATCTCACCGATTGAAATAGAAAAATCGATTTGAAAATCAATCAACGTGTCACTTGATAAAGTGGTTTTGTGACACATTGAGAGTGTTAATCATTTCAAAAATTCATCATCAATCGTCAATTCATATCCTAGAACAAGCTTGATTCTTATAGAATCGCACCATCGTTTCTTTCCAGTAGTCACAAGTTTGATTCGTATAGAATCGCATAAGTCACCTACCATAAGCTTGTTTGATGTTGGCTCAAGCTGGATTTCCATCTTCATTGTGAATACTTAAGTATCACTCAGATGTTCTAGCAAAATTACAAGGATAATGCGTAGGACTCTCTATATTTTCTCGTTATTCACATTGTGTGAGATAGCAAGCATAATTTTGACACGTGTCCTAATGAGATTTATGGATGATCTCTTTTGGCTCTAGACTCAATAGTGCACTTTTGATTTAGTGATCGGAGGCTGGAGCAGACTGCCACCTTTTTAATACCAACTAACTCGGAGTGAGAAAGTTGATAGAAATGTGTGTAATCTCCATGAGAAATGAAACAAGAGTCTATTGAGAGACCTTGAGTGGCTGGGGAGGGTTGAGCTTAGCGACACTAGGTCCATGACTGTCTTCAATGTTGGACAACAACTTCATGTTTCCGACAAATTATGTATTGACCCGGTTTCTGCCTAAGTATATAGAGGGCTTCTTTTATTTCACCCTTTATCTTTACATTTCTTTTTCATTCTTCAACCCCTTCAATGCTTACCGAGACTTCATAACTAACACCTTGTTGGGTTTGTTCCAGTGTTAGCTCCATCTCAGTCGGCATTATTCTTGATTCTCACTTTTTCTCCTTTTGTATCATACCTAAGGACTTCTACACTAACTAGTGGATATCCCTGGGTAGATCCCTCCGGTTCTGGCTGGATCATGGGATTTGAATACCTAAGCCTAACCGCCTTATAACTTCATAAATTTAAGTACATGGTCGGTCTTTTGGGTATTTCATCACAATCCTTCCAAAAACATTGAAAATTTCAATCAAAGTGTTTGATATAAATATCAAAAGATTTACACTTTGAGAGTTTTTCATCATCACTAAAAGCTCCCCCTTAACATGTGCATCGTATTCGTAGTGCATGCTAAGTGTGGAGTGCATTGAGTCCATTTTATTTGATCACATCTTTCAATACAAATTAGATCCAGGTTAATCACATTTTCTCCCCTTATCCAAAATGTTAACCCCTTGATATTTTGGATATCAATTGATTAACCGTTCGGGGACAAAATGTTATATGCTACCTATAAGGAACATTTTAATGCTCCCCCTTAATTTTTGAGGGTATATAAGATAGTGCCGAGTACAGAAATTTGAATTTTTTTGAATTTACTAAGAAATTCTTGAAAACTTTGTACTCGAGCACTCCTTATGATTACCATAAGTCTACACTAATTATTAACATATTCACATGTTTATTATATACGAAGATTTGACCTGAATGATGAGAACATCATATGATGAAATCATATGGTCCTTTATCGCAGCCGTAGGTCTCCTTCGTACAATCTCCCACCAACAACCTTTTCTAAGCTCCTCATTAACCTTCTTTCTTTTAATAGGTTTTCAATCCGATCTATCTCTGTTCAAGCACTCTTTGACATAGCTTCAACTTTCTTTCCAAGTTATGAAAGTCTTTGCTTCAAACTTCGAGTATGAAACAGATTCAGATACATATGTGACTTGAGCTTGTGAGGTTGGTGATGTCGGTGTTGATGTTGTCTTAGCTTCCCCCTAAACCAGCAATCCTTTCTTGAGTAGATTCAAAACTTTCTTGGAAGCCGCATCAAGCAGTCTTGATGTATAAAGCCTAGATATCTGAAGTACACAAATAACTCAAAACCGCAACACCAAAGTTAATTAAGTCCCGAATGTCTGTATTTCTCCTTACATGATAGTGATGATATAAATTGTAACACCAAAGTCAACTAAGTCCTGAATGTCACAATTATTCCCTCTAAGTAGTTGAAATGATAACACCCAAGTTAACTAAGTCCCAAATGTAGACATTTCTTCATGCAGGATACTGACTATTTAAAGGAATCATCATACCTATATGTACCTCTTTCATTAAACAATTTTACCCTTTTAATAATAAGCTTAGTGATTAATCGTTTAAGGAAGCCTTTATTGAATCAGTAACCAATCTTCTCACGCTTAGAATAAATCTTCTTACAACACTTCCACATAGTATCTTAAATGATGCATACTTGAAATCATAAAATATCTCTACCCCCATGTAGTTGAAATAGTGCACCCGAAAGTAACAAGTTAAACACTGATTTTCTCTGCGGTTATGACATTTGTCTTCCCAGAATGACCTAAAATGAGAATAGGGTATGAATTCTATCACGTGTACTCATTATCTTTCTTGTATATCTATTCCTTCCCCCTTGCTGGTTTCGATACCTCGGAATCAGCAAAACCTTATACGCATACATATTTAAGATCATGTTTGAAGAATTAATAAGCTTAAATCTAGTCCGTGAGAATCAATTTCAAGGCTTTTAAAACTATGAAAGTATTTCCAAGCATTCCTAAGTCTTTTACAAACTATGAGGTGTTGGCAATATTGATCGAATGTAGTTTAAGGCCTGAATTCACTAAGTCTCAAATTGCAAATAAGTCCATAAAGATTTAAACAAATGACATCTAAAGCTCTTGTAGTTAATATAAATTAACTCCCCTTGAAATTGTTATCCGTCATTATCAAAAACTTTATCCGTTTATTCCATGACTTATTTTGAAAGACTGTTTTAAAAGATTATTGGATGAAAATTTCTCCCCCTCAAAATAATGACCGGTTTTTCTTTAAAGAGTTGTTGTCATTGTTTGAGTGGTCGAATTGTCTTTGAAAATCTTTTTGTGATTACTGAAAACACTGATTCATTATGAAGACAACTTTTTACCAATAAAAATAAGATTTCTCTTATTTTAACACATAAGCGCACTGACACGTACACTTATGGTAATATAGGAAGCACGGGTTGTGTTGCAAAGTAAACACAAGCCTTTGCATGGTCATAAAGTAGACCATGCCCGAGAATAAATTCCCGTTGAGAGGTCAAGTTTCCTTTTTGGGATATTCCCTTTAGATGATGACCGGGTTGCTATCTGAAATAATAGCAAGCCATTTGGCATGTTTTGAAAACATTTGAACTTCTGCTCGAACTTCATTTACAGCCTCGTATCATTATTGAATGACATTTCTAAGACCGTAAATGTTATCGATTTTCAGAAGACATGCCATTTTTACCTCTTTTTATATTTTCTCATTTTTTAATTTTTTTCTTTGGTTTTTAAAATTTTATATTTTTGTATTTTGTTTTTATAAAAATTTTGAAAAATGAAAAATCTTTTTGGTTTTTATGGTTTTTAAGATATATACATATGATACAGGATATTTGAATAGGTACCACTACTATTCATCAACTTCATCTGCCAATTGTTTCAGAGTCTCCGGCGTAAAAACTTACGCAAATTTCCCAGCATTGTTGGATCAGGGGGTGGGGGGGGGGGGTGGGGGGGGGGGGGGGGGGGGAAATTCAATTCAATTCGGCCAAGAGCTTTAGTGCAGATGTCTGCCAGTTGATACTCCGAATTGACAAAGTAAAGTTCGATCACCCCATTCTTAACATGCTCCTTGATAAAGTGAAATTTGATGTCTATATGCTTGGATCTGGAATGTTGAACGTTGTTGCAGCATAAGGCAATAACGCTTTTGTTATCACAGTACATCACTTTCTGAGAATTTTATTGAAATCCAAGCCATAGTCGTGTAAGCTGTGATCTATCCAAAGATTTGAGCACACAGTTGGGACAAGCAATATATTCATCTTTACGTACTGGATATCACAATGACTTTTCTGCCTTTTAGTACGACCAGCTAACAAGTTCTATCACACAAAAGTTGCATCTACCACGATGTGCTTACGTCGTGTATTTGACAACCCGCATGTCATCTCTGCAAATGTTGTTAGAGCAATCGAAGAATCCTTCGGATACCATAGACCCCGATGTACGGTTCCTTTTAGATACCGAAAGATCCTTTTTACCGCATTTAAGTGCTTTTTGGTAGGCCGAGCCTGATACCGGGCACACATGCATATAGCAAATTGTAGGTCAGGTCTACTGGCTGTAAGATAAGTGAGGTGCAATCATACCACGATAGTGTGACGGATCTACGGCTTTCCCTTCTTTATCCTCATCCAGTTTGGATTTCTCCACCATTGGAGTATCCACTGGGTCACAAGAGTCAAAACCGTATTTCTTTAAAGATTCAAGGGCATATTTTGACTGGTTAATAAAGATGCCTCTAGGACTTTGAGAAATCTGTAATCCTAAGAAAAATGAGATTTTGCCCAATATTGTCATCTTAAATTTTGAACACATGATTTTAGAAAATAGATCACAAAGTTCAGGTGTAGATGCAGCAAAGATAATATCATCGACATAAATTTGTACTAGAAGTAATTCCTTGCCGTCTCTGCGGATGAACAATGTAGATCCACTGAGCCTTTGGAGAAGTCTTGGGATATCAGAAGAAGAACAACATATCATACCACGCACGTGGAGCTTGTTTCAACCCATAAAGAGCTTTCTTTAGCTTATACACGTGATTGGGGTTATCTTTATCCACGAACCCATCCGGCTGGCTAACATAAACCTATTCTCGCAGATTACCATTTAGAAACGTAGTCTTTTTAATCCATTTGGTATACGACCATGTTCATATGAGCAGCAAACGCGAGAAAAATCCTTATAGCCTCTAATCTCGCAACCAGAGCAAAAGACTCTTCAAAATTGATTCCCTCCTCTTGACGGTAACCACAGGCTACTAATCGAGCTTTGTTCTTCAAAATTCCTCCCAGATCGTCTAGATTTTCTTTGTAGGATCCACTTCAAAGTAATCACCATAACTTTGTCTGGTCGGGGTACAGCCTCCTATTCTTCAGTCGTTCGAACATATATTAAGTTCTTCTGAGCATTGCTTCATCCAACAGGCTTGAACAAGCATCTTATATGTCTTGGGTTCAAAGGCTTGAGTCAAAGCATCTTTATACGTCTTGGGTTCAACAGCAGTGAGGAAAGCATCGTAGTAACAGAAAAGAGCTTGCTCATGTAATTGCAGCCGAGTAGAAACTGGTCTAGCGAGTTCACCGATTATGTTTTCAAGTGGATGATCCTTAGTCCATTTGCTATTGTGTTTAAAAATTTGGTAATCAGGGTGCACAATTGTATGAATAGAATCCGATGATGAAGATTGATCAGAGGGGATTTCTGGAATCGGAACACCAAAGTACTGATCATTACCCATATGTGCAACTTCAATATCATGATTATCTTCTTCAACATCGTTCAGAATGACGGGAGGTTCGGTTTCGGGTGTTGTTTGAGAATTACTTGGGGATGGTGCATCTTGGTCAACTGTAGTTGATGAAGGTGAACCGGTTGAGACAGCAAGAACTAGAGCAATTACTTCATTACTTGGAGCAACGACTTCAGGAGCTGGATGATCAACACTAGGTGAAGGATTGAGAAATTCATCGAACAACGGTTGAAATAGCATATCCCAGCCAGTTCGCGAAGGTGGTACAAACGGTGTTGAAGGATGAGGGTTTGGCACGAGCCTTAACCGATTGTTGTAGGAATCATTTCATGAAGTGCGGGTCCTGAACTGCCGTGTTCAAAAGCCATTGCAGTCAGCTCATCAAAGTCAACGTGAATGGTTTCAACTATTCGTCTGGTACGTCTGTTGTAAATC